>WOXC01009951.1:0-215360 GCA_011680675.1 Gymnobelideus leadbeateri | reverse complement strand
ATATATATATATACAAATGTGAGTCTGTGTGTATTTACTCTTTTTGTGGTAACAAAGAATTGAATATGGAGGGGATGTTCATTAATTGGTGAATGACCGAACAAGTTATGGCATATGATTGTAATAGAGTAATATTAATCTCTAAGAAATGATTAGGGTGGTGATTTTAGAAAAGGGAAAACAACTTGCCAAAACCTATATTAACTGACACAGAGAACTGGGAGATCATTGAGTACAGTAACAGCAATGTTGTAATGATTACCAACTTTGAATGACTTAGCTATTCTGATCAATGCAATAACACAAGACAATTTGAAGGAATCAGGATGAAAAAATGCTGACCAACTGCAGAAGCCCATGAACACTGAGTGCAAACTGAAGGAGAATTTTATCTTTCTTTTTCTTTGTTTCTTTATTCTTTCTCTCTCTCTTTCATCTGCTTTCTCTTTCTCTTACGTCCTCTTTTTCTCTCTTTTCTTTCATGTTCTTTCTTTCTTTCTTTTTGAATTAAATTTTATGTTTATTTTTAATTTAGATCATTAATTTCCAAAAATTTTTGAGCTACAAATTTTCTCCAAATTTTTCCCCTACCCACCACCCTGAAACAGTGATTCCACTGAATATCCCCTCCCCCAATCTGCTCTCTCCCATATCTTCCCCCATCACTCCTCCAACTTTCCAGTAGGGCATGGATCTCTATACCCCAGTGCCTGTATATCTTATTTCCCAATTACATGTAAAACAACAACAGCAACAATAATAATAATATATGCATATATTTAAACATTTAATTCTAGAACTTTGAATTCCAGATTCTTTTCCTTCCTCCCTCATCAACCACTCTTACTGGGAAGGTAAGCAATTCAATATAGGTTGTACATATATAGTTATGCAAAACATTTTCATAGTGCATATATTGTGGAAGACTGACTATATTTCCCTCCATCCTATCCCACCACCCACTTGTTCTATTCTCTCCTTTGATCCTGTCCCTTTTCAAAAGTGGGTGCTTCCAACTTCCCTCCCCCTCCCAGCCTGCCCTTTCTCCTATAACCCCGTCTCATCCATTTTGCTCCTTCTCTCCTGGAGGGTGAGATACCCTATTAGTGTGTATTTCATTCACTCCCTAAGCCAAATTCATTGAGAATAAAGTTGGCTTATTTCCATTTGCCTTCCTGTTCTTCCCCTCCATTGTAACAGTTTTCCCTTGCCTCTTCTATATGGGATAATTTACCCCATTCTGTCTTTCCCCATACCCTCTCATTAAATTCCTCTTTCACCTCTTAATTTTACCTTTTAAGTATCATCCCTTTCTATTCAATTGGTCCTGTGCCCTCAGTCTGTGTATACCTGTACACATATAAACACATATTCACATATGTATTGATATGCCCATATACCCTCTTATATAGACACATATATGTATGTATACACACACACACACACACACACACACACACACACACACAACACACACAATATATATATATATATATATATATATATATATATATATATACATTTCTATTCCTTTCAACTATTCTCATACTGAGAAAAGTTTCATAAGTTACAATTATTGTTTTTCCACATATGAATGTAAATCGTTCAACTTTAATAAGTTCCTTATGATTTCTTTTCTCTCTTTACCTTCTCATGCTTCTTGCATCTGAATGTCATATTTTCTATTCAACTCTGGTTTTTTCATCAAGAATCCTTGAAAATCCTCTATTCCATTGAATCACCATATTTTCCCCTACAACATATTACTCAGTTTTGCTGGGTAGGTGATTCTTGGTTTTAATCCCAGCTCCTTTGACCTCCAGAATATCAAATATTATAAATTCTTCTATTCCTCAGTATAGAAGCTGCCAGGTCCTGTGTTATCCTCGATTGTGTTTCCACACATTCAAATTGTTTCTTCCTGGCTTCTTATAATATTTTCTCCTTTATTTGGGAACGCTGGGACCTGGCTGTAATATTCCAAGAGTTTTTTTTTGAATCTTTTCAGAAGGTGATCAGTGGATTCTTTCAACCTCTGTTTTGCCCCTCTGGTTCTAAAACATCAGGGCATTTTTTCTTGAGAATTTCCTGAAGGATGATTTCAAGGTTCTTTTTTTTATCATGGCTTTTATCCCAATAATTTAACTTATCCCTCCTGGATCTATGTTCCAGGTAAGTGGTTTTTCCAATGAGATATTTCACATTGCCTTCTATTTTTTAATTTGCTTGGATCTGTTTAATATTATATTGATTTCTCATAAAGTCACTAGCTTCCATTTGCTATAATCTAATTCTGAAGGACTGATTCTCTTCAGTAAGCTTTTGAGATTCTTTTTCCATCTGTAAAATTCAGCTTTTTAAAGCTTTCTTCTCCTCATTGACTTTTTGAGTCTCTTTTGTCATTTGAGTTAGTCTATTTTTAAGGTGTTATTTTCTTCAATCAAGTTGTTGACTCTCATTTCATAATTTTCTTGCAGAGTTCTTATTTCTCTTCCCAATTTTTCCTCCACTTCTCTTATTTGGTTTTCAAAATGCTTTTGTAAGCTGCTCTATGGCCTGTAACCAGCTCATATTTTTCTTGGAAGCTTTTGGTGCAGGAATTCTGACTTTATTGTCTTCCTCCTGTTCCATGCTTTGATCCTTTTTGTCCCCAAAGTAGGAGTGTAAAGTTGGATTGCTGTGCTTGCTTTGCTTCCTTTTTTTGCTCATGTTGCCACTCAATTACTTGACTTTTGAGCTTTTGCCACATTAGAACTCTGCTACCAGAGAAGAGTGCTTTGTCCCAAATCACTGGGGTTTTCTCAGACCCAGAACTCTGTGCACTCTGCCACCTACCTGATATATCAGTGATTTGTGGTTTGTCCTTTGTTCTCTGGAAGAGGACCTTGACATCAGAGAGATTATGGCATAACCTGCAATTGACTTTGATTTGAATGAGAGAAGGCTGTGCAAAGTTACCAGCATCATTTTCTCCTCCAGCATCTTCTGGGCCAGATATTGATTAGGATGAATGGAGATGGCCCAGGAAGCAGTGGGAGACCTTGGGCCTTTTAAGCTAAGGTCATTTCAGTTTCTCACTTTGAGTGAGGCAATGCCCATGCATTGAATAGGCCTCTTTAAGAAGTTAGTTGAGGGGTGGCTAGGTGGCCTCCCTCACAGTTGGGAGGACCTGGGGTTGGTTCTGACCTCAGAAAATAAGCACCCACACATAATGACTGGATGTGTACCTTGAGCAAGTTACTTAACCCCAATTGCTTTTTTAAAGAAAAGAAGCGAGTCAAGGGATTGCTCCTTTAATAAAAAAAATGGGAGGAGAAAACCCTCAGGGTTGCTGGCCAAAAGAGAAACAATTACTATTTACATTCACTCTGAGCCAGGAGGGGCTCAAAAATAGCCACTGAGTGGTTTTTGGGCAGGAATCTATTGTTGTCCAATCCCTGGGATCCAGAGTAAATTGTGCCTAAAGCTCAGTCTTTGAGAAAGAAAATCTGGTCAGTAAATCCCAAGTTAACTAGATAAGTTTTAGTCTTCAAAAATTCCCTTTCTTTGGGCAGAATATCCACAGGTAAGGGGAGGGGAGAGGAGATGAAAGGAATATCAGTGATATCAGTTTGAGATAACAAAAATCAGAGGTGGAAAAATTCATTGTCTCTATCAAAGGAACAGGCATCTGTAAACTCATGTTGTGGCAAATAGAGGTGACAGAAATCCAGAACTCTTTCCCTTAACCGTCCCAACTCTATATATGCAGTTTAAAAGACCTCTACTATGCTTCTATAATTCCTGCTCAATGATCATGGCAGTGCTCCATTTCTCCAAGATTATCTCAGAGACTCCTTTCATCACTGAGAGGAAACTCTTGTCATTGGGGTCATCTGTCTCATGGATGGAATGCTAAAATTGGTTGATGTAGTTTAAAGTGATCTCAGCCACTTTTCTGTTTCTTTCTCTATAACTTAAATATTGTCAAATGTGTTTGTTGCTATCTCACTCAGAACTGAGGACTATTACTGACTACATCAAATCCAATACTCTATCCACTGTGATGTCTCTCTCTTCTTCTTACCTGTCTCTTCTACAGAGACTTACACCTTGGGCCAATCCAATAATGTCTCATCATCAATAAAATGAAAAGACTAAACTAGATATATTCTAAGTTCCCTTTCAATGATATTAAGATTCTACTCCAAATACAAACTGATGGAGACCTCTGGTTCTCCATCATAATGAATTATGTGACTCATATTTATAAGCCTTTTTCTCTTTCCATCTCATTTATACAACTTTTCTCCATGCCAACTTGAACACTCTAACCACATATGTTTTTTCATACATTTAGGGGCTAAGTTCAACCACCATGCATCTTATAAACTCCAACAATTTAAGAATGTCTCAATATTCCTTAAGTAATTCTAAGTAGTAACTGGCAGATGTAAGAATGTGCCTCTGTACTTTGTGGCACATAACTGAAACCTGTTTCCAGCAACCTGAGCCAACCTGAGCTTCTAAATCCAACATATTCTCTTCAAATTAAAAATACATTAAAATGATTCTTTTATATCATGTTTTTTTGTCATCTTAGATGCCCTTCCATGGATATATTTCAGTTTGGCAATGCCTCCACTAAAATGTGGCACACACCAACTAAATTCAGTATCCCAGATGTATTTTGACTAGTAAAAAAGAGTGTGATGGGATATTTACCTTCTTTATGTTGAATATTATGTCTCTCAGTACAGCCTCAGTTTAACTTCATATTTTTACCTGCTATATCGAATGATTAACTCAAAGTATTAAAAAAGAACTTTATTTTTCCTTATTATATTTCATTTTATCAGATTTGACCCATCATTTAAACTACTGACATTTTTTCCCCATGACTGTCATTCAAGATGTCAACTATTCCTTCTGGGGTCGAGTCATCTGATTTTTATTCTCTTGATTTATGTTATAGCAAGAGTATTGGTATTAATGTGGTTCCACTACTCTAGTAATATGTCAAATCACTGGTCATTGGATGAAAATCTCACATTTAAAATGTCAATACCTAAATTAATATTTATTCATTGTCTAAAAAGCTATGATTCTTAGTACCCTCTGGCCCTTTTATAGCACTTTTAGAGTAAAAGCGGGCTCACTCAGCACCAGGTCATTTGCATTTTTCATTGCCTCATGGGATTCCAAGGCTAAGGAATACATTACCCAGAGCAGTACTTTTAAAAATGTAGGTTGCAACCCCATATGGGGTAATGAAAATTTTGGCAACAGTAAAAGGTTTCTGAACATTGAACAACCAAAAATGAATTAAATATCAAATGCATAATGAATCTGAGGTGTTTCTGGTATGCCCATGTAGCATTGCACAATTTCACCACAGCCGTAGTTCTGAACACAAAGCATATGGACTTTGTATTGCATATGCCCTCATGCCACACAGTGCCTATGGATGAGATGAACTGTGAAAAGGGGTAGCCAGTAGAAAAAAAAAATTAACAAGTCCTGAGCTAGAAGCTCTTAATGTTGTTGGGTTTTTTTTTTTTTTGTATGTGTGTGTCCTGAATCCCTTTGATAATCTGACAAAGCTTATCTTCTATTCTTAGAATAATGTTTTAAAATATATAAAATATATATGATTAAAAAGAAAACCAATTACATTGAAATGCAGATATCAAAGCCTTAAAAATATTCATAGACTCTAGGTTAAGAGCACTTGAAGCTACCTTACAAATTGTATCTTTGTTTCTCTAAGTTGGTTCTAGAAAAATAGACTGTTTCTTATGGAGTGGCTATGTTACTAATTCCATTGTCCTCTTAAATGTAGTCTATGTTACTAAAATACACCTTGAAATGTAGTCCATAATTTCCTACTGTGGGGTTGACTTGGAGAGAGGAAAACTTGGTTTTAAATATTATATTCAATTATTGTTGTTCGGTCATTTTAGTTCTGTCACGTGACATTTAGGGCTTTCTTGGCAAAGATACTGGAGTGGTTTGCCATTTTCTTCTTCAGCTCATTCTATAGATAAAGAAACTGAGGCAAACAGGGTTAAATGACTTGCTCAGGGTCACACAGTTAGTCTATGTCTGAGGATGAATTTGAACTTAAGAGGAGTCTTCCTAATTCCAGGACCAGTATTCTATTCACTGTGTCACCTAGCTGCTCCAGTTTCTACAATCCCATTTTAGGGTTTTCTTGGCAAAGATACTGGAGTGTCTTGTCATTTCCTTCTCCTGCTCATTTTATAGATGAGGCAAAGAAGTTTAAGTGACTTGCCCAGGGTCACACAATTAGTGAGTCTCTGAGGCCATATTTGATCTCATGAAAATGAGTCTTCCTGATTCCAAGCCCAGTGCTCTTTCTACTGCACCACCTATCTAGTACTGATTAGCTATGTGACCTTGGACAAGTCACTTATCCTCTTGAAGATTTAATTACCTTATGCAAAGAATGGGGAGAATAATACCCATAGATCATCATATGGTAATTATTAAAATGACATGCAAATGTCAAGGATTATTATTACTATTATTGGTTTGTGAATTGCACGAGTAATGCCAGCATTATCAACAAATAAGGGAGTTGAAACCAGTTGGGGTCAAATAGTGACAGATGACTCTGTTGGAGAAAACATGATAAATTGAAGGCTGAGGGAAACAGTATAAAGATTTAGTATTGACTCTCTGTGCAACCTATCCTGCCACATTTGAAATTATTCATGGGGCTGCTGTTAGACTTCATCAAATTACTGCCGATAGAGCATACTGAGAAATGATGGAACGTGACATTCTCACATCCAGTAACACAAATCAGTGTGTATTTGACATTTAGACTCATGGTTGATACTGTTATTTATTCTCAATGTAGGCTGTATACTTAGCACTTACTGTAATTGTCTTTTACCCCTTTGGATGATGCATGGTCCAACACAATTAATTTTGCTATGTTTCTTTGTAGAAATTTTATGCCCACAGTAAAGTTTAATTATCATGAGTTTGTTGCACTAAACCTAAATGTCTTCCTGGAGGCACAATACATTCAGGATTTGATTTTCAGTTATTTCTTTATTTTAAACAAAGCTATTGTCTATAAATATATTTTAAAATGTCATTGTTTCTTATCTGTAAGGTAGGTGTCATTAAATTGCAAGGGATTAATTTTGCAAAATAAATGCTACAATTTGAGATCATATTCTCCAGTGTGTATAAAATCAATTTCGTTTTACTATATGAAAGTATTCATTGATAAAGTCTATCAATATCTATAGGACCAATTCATGTAGACAATATTGGCAGCAGGTAATATGATAAGCCTTCATTTTTATTGACCAACAAATTTTGACTCAAGACAGGATAGAAGCAAAATGGCTGTCATGGTGATGACATATATTTTCTGGATAAAATGGAGTTTTGTAAAGTATGATATGAAAGGAAGAAGCTCAGCAGTGTACCATAGGCCAACAACAATCGAGGAAAATTTGATATTATTGGTACTAATACATGAAGTACCAATGTACATATTTAGATGAGACAAAGGAAGCAGAATGGAAGAAGCAAATCCCGGAGGAATGTCAGAAGGGGGTTAAAGGACTACAAGATCAATTTAAGTCACCAATGCAAATGGTGCCCAAAACCACTAGTGACGGTCATAGCTTGCATTAAAGGAGGCATCCTGCCTTACGAACTCCATGTACATGGCCACCCTCCATAGTAGGACCTTTATTACCTCTCATCTGAACTAATGTAATTAGTTGCCTAAATATTCTACCTCTTTCCAACGTCTCCTCTCTCCTTTCTATCATTCCAACTGCTATCAAAATCACCTTTCTTGGGAATGTATCTCACAATGTCACTCCTTTCCTCAAAAAATACTCAGTGGCACCCTTTTTCTGGTAATATAAAATCTAAATTCCTTAACTTAGCATTTAGTATTCTTCCCAATATTATTTTAACCTTCTCCCAAATTTTCTTTTACATGGCTTTCCATTGCATGTTATTTTGGGTGAGAATCTAAGGCACCCAAATGGAAAGTAAGTACTAAGCCAAGTTTTAACACTTTGAGTAGGATGATCAGTCCCCTAGTTTTCAGGCTCTACCATACTGAGACACTGTACTTCCTTTAGTTTGTATTGTAGTCCAGAAAAACAAGACAAAAGAAGACAAAAATTAAATTCATCTGCCCTACATAGAGTGCTTTATTTTTGTCCTATAGTATATCTTTTCTTTAGCCATGTTCCCTCTCTGTTTCTGCTACCCTTTCTCTTCAGCTTTGTCCATTCTCTATGAACCTCTGCACATTTGTGGAAGCTTTTATACTTGGAATATTGTAGGTGAGAAATTTTCCCTATTGGATTAGTGGCTCCCTGCCTGTGACTTTGAGGGTAGGAAACCATCCAGACCCTCCTTAGCAGGACTCCACCTCTACCTGCTCAGATCCTGAATTGGCTGTGACATCACAATAGATCTAGGTTCTGCCCCAGTCCCAGAGCTGCTTGATTTTCCCTAAGTCTTGGATCCAGGAAGTCCTGATTTATACTGATTATGCTAGCTACTGGGAGGAAGGGTTGATGAGTTACTTCATCAGGATATGAATCTGTGCCCTGTTATGATAGATTTCAGGGATTCCTCTCATTTAGAAATTTCAGTCCTGGCCCGATGTGAGAGGTTAATTGGACTGCCCTGTTACCATTTTCTTGTTGTTTTTGCCTCTTTCTCCATAGGGTGCTCAGCCCTACATGGTTTGAAGTCATTTTCTCAAGGTCTAATATTTCCTTTGTGGTAGTGGTGGGACTGGGACCCAAGTCTCCTTTGCCCTAGTCATTCTATCTATCACTATAGTTTAATTTCTCAGAGGTTTTCTTTTTAAAGATGTCAGAGAATCATAGATTTGGAAGATACATCACAGTTCATCTTGTCTAGCCCCTACTTGACCAGGAATACCATTTATCACATCTTAAACAAGTTATTCATTCAGCCTTTCCTGAAATCTTCATTGATAAGTTTAACCACTTGGCCTTCCTTTTTTGGCCTTCCCATTAACCAAACAAAAGGGGTTATGTTGTTATTGTTCATTCGATTTTTTTTTTTTGTTTTTCCTTTCAATATTGACTGGCTTATTTAACTATGATATTCTTTTCCACCTAGCAATGATCTCTGATACCAAGGAGATAAAATAAGACACACATATGCATTATTTATTCTATATTAATTCAGTGATACCCTGAAAAAAAAAAACATGCATTATGCATTTCCCAGACACTGGGTCATAGGTAGAATGAGATGTTTCTTCTTTAAAATACTCTTCCCCAGACTTCCTCACCAATCTCTGATTCTGGCCATTTGAGCTCCCTAAGGAAGACAACTTAAAATAATCTGTTTGGCTTTCAAAGTCCTTTATACACTGAAAACTTCCTACATTTCCATTCTTTTTATATTCTACTCCTCTCTGTATACTCTGTGATTCAGTGATATTGGCCTCCTCCATGGTCCTCACTGTCTTCTATCATTTTCACTGACTATCTTCCATGCCTGGAATTCTCTCATTTCTTAACTATTTTCTAGAATCCCTGACATCATTTAAGTCTCAGCTAAAACCCTAACTTCTGGGAAAACAACAACAACAGCAAGAAACCAAATAAACAATCCTTTCTCCCGTCCTTTAACCTGAATGCTGCCTCTGAGATTCTCCTGATTTATCCTGCAATCTTTGTACATAGATGTTTGTTTGCTATTACTGCATTAGACTGTGAACTCATTGAGAGCAGAGACAGTTTTTAAACTTTTTTTATCTCCAATGCTTAACATAATCCCTGGCACATAATAAAGGTTTAATAAATGATATTTGACTGATTTGGGTAAGTATCTCATGGGTTGAGAGGGTGAAAAGGGAATCAAGTCAATCAGTAGTGTGCCTTGTATACTATCAAATAGAATACATAGAAATCATCTAAGCCTATATGAACTTTGTAGGGGGCCTATCTTCTATTCCTTAACTGTTATCTAGGATTGGCTCCATAAAAATTGGGGCTCATGACTGGCAGTGATATTATGGTTTAAAAGTACCGTAGTCATTTCATCTGTGGCATTGTTTTCGCTTGGGGTCTCTCCTATAGAGAGGTAATTTCTTGCATGCCATATATGGAAATTTGAAAAATTATGTAAAAAAGGAGAGTAGATTCTAGGTACATTTTTTTAAACAAATGCTTTATTAATTTCTGTTTTACATCATTAATTTCCACCAGATTTTGAGTTACAATCATTTTTCCCCCTTTATTCCCCTACCCAACCTCCCAGAATAGCAGTCCCACAAGATATCGCTTCCTCCAATCTGCTCTCTCCCCTACCTTCTCCCATACCCCCTTCGACTTTTCCATTAGAGGAAGGTGAATCTCTGTGTCCCAATGCCTGCACATCTTATCTCCCTATTACAAGCAAAAGAGTATTAATAATAGTATTTATATATATTTGAAATATTTAATGTTAAGGCCTCGAATTTCAGATCGATTTCCTTCCTCCCTTGTCACCCATTCCCTCTGGGGATATAAGTAATTCAGTATATGTTGTACATGTCTAGCTATGCAAAACATTATCATAGTAGATATATTGTACAAGGCTGCTTATAATTCCCTCCCACTCATCCCACCCCCCCCACCTGGTCCATTCCCAACATGATCCTGTCCCTCTTCTATAGTGGGTACTTCCAACCTCCACTCCCCCCAAGGATGCCCTCCCATCCATCATCCCTCCTCTCATCCCCCTTCCCCCTATTCTGCTGCAGGTTGAGATATCCCATTTAGTATGTATGTCATTCTCTCCCAGAACCAAATTCAATGAGAATGTGGTTTTGCCTTTTTGCCTTCCTATTCTTCCCCTCCCTTGCAGCCACTTCCCCTTGCTTCTTCTACATGAGATAGTTTACCCTACCCTGTGTCTCCCCATCTCCTCTTGCCACTTTCCTCTCTCACCTCATAATTTCATCCCTTGAGTATTCTCCCTTCCCAACAAATTCAACCTATGCCCTCTATCCATATACACACACATTCGCATATGTATTCATATGACCACACACCCTTCTTCCATTATTTTCATAGTGAGAAAGATATCATCAGTCACAGTTATGTTTTTCCATATAGGAATGTAAATAGTTCAACTTTGATAAGTTCTTTTTGATTTCTTTTCCCTGATTACCTTCTCAGGCATCTCTTGCTTCTTGTGTCTGGATGTCAAATTTTCTATTCAACTCTGGTTTTTTCCTCAAGAATGCTTGAAAGTCCTCTATTCCACTGAATGACCATATTTTCCCCTGAAACAAAATGCTCAGTTTTGCTGGGTAGGTGACCCTTGGGTTCATTCCCAGCTCTTTTGCCCTCTGGAAGATCATATTCCACGCCCTTTGATCTCTCAGTGTAGAAGCTGCCAGGTCCTGGGCTATTTTGATTGTGTTTCCACAATATTGAAATTGTTTCTTCCTGGCTGCTTGGAGTAATTTCTCCTTGATCTGGGGATTCTGGAACCTGGCTATAATATTCCTGGGAGTTTTCTTTTTGGGATCTTTTTCAGGAGGTGATCTATGGATTCTTTCAACCTCTATTTTGCCCTCTGGATCTAAAACATCAGGGCAATTTTTCCTTGAGAATTTCTTGAAGGGTGATTTCTAGGTTCTTTCTTTGATCATGGCTTTCAGGTAGTCCAGTAATTTTTAAATTGTCTCTCCTGGATCTATTTTCCAGGTCAGTGGTTTTTCCCATGAGATATTTTACACTGTCTTCTAATCTTTTGTTAGTTTGGATCTGCTTAACAGCATCTTGATTTCTCATAAAGTCATTAGCTTCCATTTGCTCCAGTCTAACTCTGAAGGAATGAATCTCCTCAGTGAACTTTTTGAGATTCTTTTTCCATCTGGCAAATTCGACTTTTTAAGGCATTCTTCTCCTCATTGCCCTTTTGGGCCTCCTTTGCCATTTGAGTTAGTCTATTTTTTAAGGTGTTATTTTCCTCAGTCAGGCTGTTGACCCTCATTTTATACTTTTCCTGCATCCTTCTCATTTCTCTTCCCAATTTTTCCTCCACTTCTCTTATTTGATTTTTAAAGTCCTTCTTAATGTCCTCTATGGCCTGCAACCTGCTCATGTTTTCCCCTGGGGCTTTTGGAGCAGGACTTCTGACCTCACAGTCCTTTTCCCTCTCTATGCCCCCCAAAAAGGAGTGTAGGATTGCATTTTTCTGTTTCCTTTGCCTTGGCATGTTGCCACTTAATTACTTGACTTTTGGGCTTGTTGCCACAGTATGTCTTTGCGACAGATAGGGGAATTTTTGTCCCAGAACGTGTGGGAGGGCAGCTTCCGTTTCTGGCAAGCTGTAAACCCACCCACGACTTCCACCCCAGATCACAATCCAGATCTAGGGAGTTTAAAGCAAGAGCGATTACTCCCCCCAAGACTGATTGCTGGATCTCCCTAGAGTTCGCAGACCAGGAGCTGGAGCTGCCTCTGAAAACTGCAAAATGGCGTGTCTCCTCAGTGGCTTCTAGCCCCCTGGGGAGGAAGCCAACGCATTCTCCAAATGCTGGTCCCAAAGTCCATAGGGAACTAACCTCTTACTTTGTTCTAGGCATGTCTATGTTGATAATTCTGGAGTCGCCACAGCTGCTGGTGTTCTGGGGTCTCTCCAGCCAGCTGTTGGCCCTGCCACCCTAGGGCTAAAACCTCGGCCTGCAGGGACCTGGCCTCTGCTTGGCTCGGCATGCCGCCGGCTCCCAGATTGCTGCTCTGGTCCTTCCTGCAGGGCTGCTAGGCTGTCCTCAGCGGGAGGTTAGCTTCTCTGTGTCGTTCTGTGGGTGCTGGGGCTCCAGAAGTTCGTCAGAGTCCCCTTTTACATAGTTTGGGGGGAATCTGGTGGCAGAGTTGCTTGGATGAGCTGTTTCTACTCTGCCATCTTGGCTCCGCCCCCTGATTCTAGGTACTTTTAAAAGAAGGAAAGTTTGTTTAAAAAAAAAAAACACCTCAACAATAAATATTTATTAAGTACCTCAATATTGTGTACAGAACACTATGCCTGGTTCTGAAGGAGTTACAGAGTTTAAAGAAGAATTGGCCCCTCCTCTCATGGAGTTTATAGTCTAGGACTGGGGTGGGGAACCTGAAGGCTGGAGGCCACCTGTGGCTTTCCAGGCCTTTGGATGTTGCTTTTTGACTGAGTCCCAGTTTCATAGAACAAATCCTTGGATTAAGCACCATAGCATACCCAGGGTGGCTACCAAAAGAGGTACTTAGATCTGCTTTTCTAAAGGAAAGCAATGCAAAATGGGTTAATATTACTTTAATCAAACATATGTCACTTACCTAGTTCAGGGGGAAAAGGTCAGAACCCCCCGAACTTCAGGGAATACAAACAATTTACAAGCAGAAGTTACAAGCAGACAGAGAAACTTATCAGTAGACAGGCTTCCAGCTGTCTGACCATTACATCCATACCTAGTCAGTTAAAAGAGAGGGAAGAACCAACATCTGGGTTTTTTAAAGCCGGGGAGGGGGGGAAGGGAACTGCTGCCAGAGTCTCATCTGGTCAAATCACACAACTCTTCTCAAAGTGAGCCCCAAAACAAAACCTCACATCAGGGTATATATAGCCTTCTCCTGGCTCAGAGGTCAGAACCCTCTTGACTCACTGCCCAAACACAAAGCAACAAGGCATGGGCATTCCTGAAAAGCCTCCTGCTATAGGCTCCACCTGACCACATTCAGCCTATTAGGGGGGCAGAGTATATTTTCAAATCAAGGAAGGTTCTTAGAGCCACTTAAGCCTATCAAAGGGCCAAGGGGCAAAGAAGATCTTAAATTCCCATTCCCATAAGAGTTCTGTAAAGTTTGAATTTAGTTAAAGGACCACACTTGAGGACCTTGAGGGCTACACGTCCCTTTGAAGCTGAAGGTTCCCTCCCCCTGGTCTGAGAGGAGAATAAGACACAAATACAGATATTTGTACTGCTTAAAATTATATAAATATTTGCTACTTTCTATTACTAGGTACTCCAAGTAGAATGTGATTGAGTTGCTTATCTCTCTCTCTATCCATAAATCTATATCTATACAGAAACTTCCACCAGGTACATGATCATGTGTTCCAAGTAGTTCTTATTGGTTTATCTTCTTGTTTGGGGAATATTTTCAACCATCAGGTGAAAGAATACATTCACTAGAGTGATTGCAGTGAGTATTGCATAATGTAAATTGCTAAAAATGGGGAGACTAGTCGTTGGATTAAACATACATCTGATATGAAAGGACCTTTTCCTATAACATGACAAGGTAAGTAAGGGCTCAATTTATAAGGAGGCAGACATTGACCTGCATGGTGTATTTGACAATTTCAAGCATATTTTCACAAGGTCTCACAGCTCTTTTGAATTAGGGCTGGAACTAGGACCCTGCCCCTTGATCTAACCCCTAAACCCTATGGTTCCACCTTCATAGCTTAACTGCTCTGAGTGTTGGAAGATTTTTATAGAATTTCACAGTTGGAAGGTATCTGAAAGGGCATCCAGGCTAATCCCTAAATGATCAGGCAATCAACCAATAATATTTCAAAGTATGTTTGTCCTTTTGTTTTAAACCTCCATCAATAAGAAACTCACTAGGTTCTTGTGCCTGTCATCCGTCATCCACCATGCCTCCCAAAAATGACACCCCTGTGAAGCGACCGGCTGCCCCCAGACCTGATGCCAAGCCAGACATAGCCCATCCAGGGAAACCCAAGGCTGAATCAGCTGCTCCCCTTCGCTCAGCAGATCCCACCAAACTGAGGCATGGATGAAGACTATGTTGAGGGTCTTTGATTGTTTGATAAGGAAGGGAACAGTAAAGTCATGGGTGCTGAACTCCAACACTTCCTCACCACCCTGGGAGAAAAGATGACTGCGCAAGAGGTGGAGACTCTGCTGGCTGGATATGAAGACAACAATGGCTCCATCAACTATGAGGCCTTCCTGATTATGTCAAGCTGAGGTCCCAAGATCCTACTTCTCTCCAACCAGAGTGTTTTCCTGCATCCTGGGGAGATGAAAGAGCGGGCACTTGGTAAAATGTTCATTGCATAATAAAGCAATGGACTTAAAAAAAAAAAGAAGAAGAAGCTTACTACTTCCCACTACAGCCCATTCTAATTTTGTACAGTTCTAAGAATTAGGAAATTTCTATGTCCTACAAAAAAAATGCCCAACTACAGCTTCTTTTCATTTTTGCATGTTTCTAGGGCCAAGTAGAACAAGCCTAACCTCCTTCCATAAAACAGTTCTATAAATTCTTATAGATAACCATTATATCCCTCTCCAAGCCATATCTTTTCCAACCTCACCACCCTTAGAACCTTCAGCCAACTGGAGTATGTCCTGGTCTCCACAATTCTTTCTTTTTGTTTCCTCTATTAAAGAGGAAGCCTGGTCTTAAGGCATCAAGATCTCGCCTCAAAATCAAGAATTCCCAAGTACAAGCCCTGCTTCTGATCCATTTCATATATGTGATCATGGAAAAGTCAGCTGACCACTTGGTGCCTATAACTCTCTAAGACTATAATTTATAGAAGAGTTTCAGATCAGTTTTGAGGGAGAAACTTTCAATGCCAATATTTCATGTGTTGATGAAATGATAACTCTGAACTGACCAAAAAATGAAAAAGTAAAATAACAAATATTCCTTTAATAGCCACATATTAAGCATTTATCTAATATCTAGATTATGGCTTTAGCTGAACTGAACAGAAATGGATTACAGGATGGCTACCCAGGTGTGTGTGTGTGTGTGTGTGTGTGTGTGTGTGTGTAGGTGTGTAACCATGCACATGTGTGTGTATGTGTGTGTGTGTATTTGGGGGTGGGGAGGTGTGTTTGAGGTGGCACCTGGCAATTGGGGTGGAAAGGAAGGGAGTACAAGTGGAAAGTTTGGGAGATCCAAGAGAAAGAAATGGAAACATTGACAAAAGACATGTTCAGATGTCAAGGATACACTTCATTGATTCACAGTTTTCCTTAGTGTCACCCTGAAACTTAAAAAAAAAAAAAAGAAAGTAAGTAAAATCAAATGAAAAGAGAGGCATGGATTTTTTTTTGAAAAGCTTTTATGGCATGTTATAAGAGTCCAAGTGTATCTCATATTCCACATGGAGATTAATTTCACTGTAACTGGAAAGACCTTATTAATTGGTTCTACAAATATGCATTCTTTTTTAGAAGGCTTTCTTAATTTAATCTTATGTCTGTTGCTGGCGGCTTGTGGTGTCTTGCTACATATTTTAGCTACAGATTAATTTCCCATTTGTGCCTTCCTTTCCTCGGTATGTGAAGTGCAATGCTTTTTCTTATTATTTGCCTGAAAAACTCGTATGTTGAGGAATATTCTCTGCATCCACAAAGAAAAGTAATGTTGAATAGAACCCCATCAATTATTCACATTGCTCAAGAAGAAAGAGCAGATCGCCTGGCTCCATTAAATGATTTCTACCTTAGTTCAGAACCAAAGAATTGCTCCTCAAGGGGTCTATTGCACTGCTTTCTCCTGGCAGATGATATACCATTGTTGGGGGAAAGGAAAAAAGAAACTCATATTTTCTAACTTGATCTTAATATAGGCCAGATATGTGGTCAATCAATGAAATGTTATTCAGTAAAAAATATTAATAGTAACAGCGTTATTTGGATCACCCAATGACTTAAATTCTTTCCCCAGATATATAACCTCAAACTGGATTGAATTCTCTGGACATTGGTTATTTAATATACTAAGACAGTTGGATTGGATTTGTTTTCAGTCAGCTCTGCCTAGTAAATACTTCCTTTTCCTTTTGAGCCTGTTTGAAGGGGAATATTTCCAGCTTTCATTTGTAATATACATATTTATGTGGTACTCTGTGAAGCATAAAAGATGGCAATCTGGAAAGGACCTTCAAAGACATCTAAGTCCAACCCCTCATTTTCACTTGAAGCTTTGGAGGTCCTAAATGGGAAAGTAATGATAATATAAGTAGAAAGTGGAAGAGTCAGGATTTTGACCAAGGTCCTCTGTCACTGCAAAATTCAGTGCCCTTTCCAGCAGGATTTTATCCCTCCAATATCTTTTGAGGCATTTCACACAAATATCATAATTCCTGTTTTACAGATGAGGAATTTGAAAAAGAAAAATTCAGATGCCTCCCTGAGCATCATGAAGTGGTAGATCAAGGACGTCATAAATTGTAAGGATCACTGTCTTTGGAGTTGGAGAAGCTGAATTCAAGTTCGACGTTTGATGATTATTGCTGGGTGACCTTGGACAGGTCTTCAATTTTCTTGTAAACCAAGAGTGTCAGACCAAATGATCCCCGAGTTCTTTTCCAGCTCTATGTCAATGATTCTATGAGGTCTTCTGATTCCAGAGTTAGGGCTCTTTCCACTGCATTACAAAGCCTCATAAAGTTTCAAGATGATATTTGATTATGGTTTTTCTATTTTAAAAGAAGAAACTTCTCTTTAAGGATCTTTAAAAAAAAAAAGGCATGCTGAAAGGATACCAGTAATGCTGTACACCTGTATTCATGCTCAGGCTAGTGAAAAGAAACATACTCCCCCAAGCCCTCAGTGATCATTTGGGATAGGGGTTATTTGGACTTGGCAACGAAACATGAAAGCAAATATTCATGAGTAAGTGAAAGCCAAGACTTATAATTTTCCCAGGATTGCTGTTGGGCTTTAAGACTGGAGGCATGCTTATGTTGTAGAAGTCAGTTTATAAGTCTCCCATGGAAGGCTTAGAATGATAGCAAAGCTCTGTGATGTGCAGGATGTTTCCATTATATTCCATAAATTTGCATTAGCATTTCAGACTAACATAAATAATACATGATAAGTTCCATCAAAAGAATTTCTGGATATGGTTAGTGGAAGAGTGAGTGCAGGAAGCTGAAGGCCCATTGGAATGTTATGTGCTTGGTTGAATGTATAACTCTTGGTAACCATCAAAGTTGATGAAATATACATTTCAGTTAGTCTTGAATTAAAACATTTCTCAAATATGAATTAAAGTACGAGAAGATAAAATGGGGGATTAGTTCAAATCAATTCAGTACAAAATGTCCACATAGACAAGGGTTTACTTTACTAGTGTCTTCACTTATTCTTCATTACTTTGAAGAATATTTGGTTTCGTTAGTGTGGATGCTCCCAATTTCAAAAGAAATAGCAATTCTCCACACCTCTGCACCTTGGGAATTTATTATTCATATGAGCCACCTGATCCATTAGAAGTGCTCTTCTGGTTCTTTGAATATCTTGGGGGTACTGCAGTGACTTTTTTGAGTTCCTCCCTTTTGACTTTCATTCCTGCTACATGTTTTTACACACCTCAAGTACCTTCTCAATAATGCCTTTGATAGAATTTTTTTGTTAAGAGGCACTGTGGTGTAATGGATAGATAATTGAACTCTGCCAGGAAGGCCTGGGTTTGAGTCTCAACACTAACAGTGTGACCATGTGATCTTAGGCAAATAACTTAAAACTTAAAAAAAATGCAAAGCAAAACCAAACAAAACACAAAAAACCTCTCATTTATTTCCATCCAAATACTTCTATCCGTATTAACTATCGCCCTATGTCGCCTGCACTTTGTGTCTAAAGTCCTTGAAAAGGAACCTGCACTTTTCTCTCACTCTCTTAACCCTTTAAAATTTAGGTTCTTCCAACCTTATCATTCCACTGAAAGAGCTGTCTCCAAAGCTACCAATGATTTCTTCATTGTCAAATACAATGACCTTTCCTTGATCCTCTTTTCTCTCTAGGTTTTCAGGACACTGCTGTCTCCCAATACTGCTCTTACTGATTTCCAATCTTTTCTGCTGGTTTCTCAATCAGGTCATGCTGTTTAATTATAGGTGCTTTGTAAGGCTGTATCCTGGCCCCTCTTCTCCCCTACAATATTTCACTTGATTATCTCATTAGCTCCCTTGGATTTAATTACCATCTGTATGCTTATGATTCTTCAATCTATTTATCCTACCTTAACCTCTCTATTAACTTTCAAGTTCATATCTCCAACTTCAGAAAACTCACATTGGATGTTCAGTAGATGACTTAAGCTCAACATATCCAAATTCAAATTCATTGTCCCTTTAAATTCTAACCCTCCCCATTTCCCTAACTTCAGGGGTACTACCAACCTCCCAGTCCCTCAGATTCACAAACCAGGTGTCATCCTGGATGTCTCACTATCTCTCACACCCCATAATAAAGACTAACCAATTTTACCTTTACAACACTCAAACACATCCCCTTCTTTCCTATAATGTGATCACCTTATCACCATATGCTCAGACTATTTCTATTGTCTGTCAGTTGTTCTATTTGCCATAAATTTCTCCTCACTACAGTCCAAAATACATTCAGCTGCCAAAGTGACTTTACCTAAAGTGCATGTCTACCATACCACACATACATCCCCCAATCAATAAACTACAGGGATTGCCATTCATCTATGAGATCAATTACTATGCTTGGCATTCAAGACTTTTCCTAACCTTCCTCCTGCATCTTTCTGATCTTCTTACTCTTTACTCTTCACTACCTAGTCTGTTCCAGTGACTTTGGCCAACTTGTTCTTCCACAAGCAAAGATACCACATCACTTGGTTTCTCTAGCTGTCTCCTACACCAGGGTAGCTAGGTGTCCGGTAGATAGAGTACCAGACTTGGAATAAGGAAGACCTGAGTTTAAACTTGGCTTCAGATGCTTGTTAATTGTGTGACCCTGGGCAAGTCACTTAACCACTCTTACTCAATTTCCTTTTTATAATATATAATGGGGATTATAATAGCATCTACCTCCCAAGGTTGCTATGAGGATTAAACAAGATAATTGTAAAGTGCTTAGTACCATTCCTGGCACATATTAGGCACTATATAATGATGATGATGACTGGGATGTTCTCCCTCCTCATCTCTGCTGCTTGGTTTCCCTAGCTTTCTTAAAGTCTGAACTAAAATCCCATCTTGGCTAGGAAACCTTTCTTAATTCCTCCTGATTCTATGATTCTAGTGTACTTCCTCTACTAATTATTTCCTATTTATCATATATATATATATATATATATATATATATATATATAATTTGTAAATATTTGTTTGCTTATTGTCTCCATGTTAGACTGTGAACTCCCTGAGGGTAAAGACTGTTTTTTTTTGCCTCTTTTTTATATCCCCAGAACTTGGTAGATCCTTAATAAATGTTTATTGACTGACAACTTTTCAGTGTCTCAGATAAATTACTATGAGTTTAAGAGCAGCTGCTATCTGAATTGAAGAGATTTTCCTCATCAAATATTTCTAATGCTAGTAAAATCATAGATTCACTACCTATTGATATATCATCAATAGTACTATGCCAAAACTGGGCAACATTCCCACTGTGTCTTTCCATTGCTCCTTCAGAAACATGATTTTGATTTTACTAACATTTTTGTGTTAGATGATTTGTAGAAATATAGTTTTATCAGAAGAACACTAGTGTCAGAGCTATGAATGTAGCAATATTTCAAGCAATGAGGGATCATTGAAAGCCCTACACAATTCCTCAAATGCTGTCTGGTCTGATGTGCTTTCATTGCTCCATTGTGAGCATGGCTCATTGACCATTAAAATTTCTGATACACCTACTGATGGACCAAGTTGATGGGCTTCCTGTTCATGTATATATGGTAGACTAGGGAACATGGAGCTTCCAAGTAGTTCATTTCTCCTGGGTGCATGAGGTGCATGATTGGGTCATTTTGTTATCTTTTTTTTAGTGTGATGGAGCTCATCTGAGATTAATGGGCTCTCTATTCTCTATACATAAGGAGGAATAGAGAGTCTCACTATTGATAGGGGATTCTTCTGTCATTTTGAATCTATGAAGAATATCCTTCATGACAATGAAAGTGAGTCTGCATGCCTATTAAAACTGGTTTAAGTGATCAGAGTCAATTAAAAAAATTCTTTCTGAAAGTGTATCTCATAGAAATGCTTTTATTTTAATATATGAATGGGAGGCACTGGGTTCAAAAAGAACCTTTAAGTAGTTTAAAAAATTTAGAGACTTTTTCTGGTTAATTTTATCTTTTTATTAATAAGACCAAGAGGTTATTAATAAAAAGATGGTAATTTGGCCAAAGACAATCAGGGCAGTGGGCTCAACGTTTATATATCCTTTCAATGAGGGGTGATGTCACCCTGTCATCCTGTTACCCTTGGATACTTAAAATAGCCCAATACTCGACCTCTCCCAGCTATACTAATCTATCCCTAGCCTTGGGTTATCTAAGCAAAAGTATCTGTCTCCACCCAAGCTTAAGTGGAACATAATGGACTTCCATACCAGAGATTAAATTCCTGGTAAAATTGGGTGGGGCCTGAAAAAGATAAAGGAAAATTAATGCAATTTTATTATCAGTAATGAAAAAATACCAAGCTTTTTTAAAATGAGAAATTTAGAAAAAATAGAGACCTCTGAATCTCCTGAAGATATTGGTTATTCATAATAATTTCTTTCATTAGGCATTATATTCTACTCTAACATGCACTTTTAAAATTAATTACAATATAGTAGGACCTTATATTTGTTGCAGTGCTTAGCCAACTATGTAATGGTTAAGATATGAATTGCTATACAAAGTAATCTATGAACTCCTGTCTTTTTTTTTCTTTTCATAGGACCATAGAGCTTTCCAGATGGAAGAGGCTCATGAGATCAATAAATCATATATTTAGATATGGTATATATTTATATATTTATAGGTCACTTGGTATAGGCCTCTACCAACATCACAAAACTATCAACTGTTAGTATCAGATTCTCATGGTTTCATCTAGTTTCCATCATGAATTATTCTTATAAAGATGTTATAGGTATGAGAAACCATACATAGATCAGTACCTGCCAAAATCTCAGTTCCTTTGAGGGAAGATGTTGAATAATATCTGTTATCTTTTTCATTTTGAGAAGTCTCTCCTCTTTAAAGAAACCAACAAATTGTTTCCTGAGTGTCTTTATTGGTTTCTTCTGTACATTTTCAATAATGTCCTGTTGTTAATTCTTGATTTTGTATTCTTTGCCAATTTTTCAACCCTGTCAATTTCTCACATGTTAAAACGTTTATCAAGATGGTAAAATACAAATGTGACATTCCATTATTGTGGATGGTAAAAATGAATCACCACAAAAATAATGGCATATCTGTTCCATTTCATGTCTCCTTGTCTTCCTTTAGATTCATGTACAAATGTTTCCAGGATTATTTGGTTCAGCTGATTCTCATGCCAAGCTGTCTGAAAGTTCACTTTCTCCGTAGTTGTTTTATGAGCTGATACCCTCCTATCAGACTATCGTATATTTTCTTATCATTACTATAAGGGAAAATAGAAATGATTTCTGACTGAGCCATGGAGTTAATATGAAGAGTAGAGCCCTACAAATTATATATTCTGTCCTTTAGGCTTATTACTTTCACAACTCGTTCTTATACTAGTCATTATGTTAGGTTCCAGGGGTTTAAGGGAAGGTAGAGATGAGAAACAACACTGCTTTGCTAAAGAACTTTGAGCATTTATGAGAAAATCATCATGACATATGCCTACCTTCTACCATAAAATGCTTCGCTTTTTAATACATTTTTGATCCCAAAACTAAAAGTAGTAGAAGGAATTTTTAAACAAATCACTCTCTACAAAGTAGATCCTTTATCCATATTACAAGTTGGAACTTCAAATATAATTTCAGAATAATCAGTCAATTTCATTTACACTGAAATGAGAATTTATTCAAGGTCCATTAAAGATTTACTGGAAGATGACAACATAGTGACATGTACTAAAATTTCAGGATATGTTTTAAAATGCATGAAATTCCTTTTTTATGCCTATTTCACAAAACTGATTGAATTAAAACAATCAATGCTCATTAAGGATGTATGCTTAAATAAGACAAGGTCGCTAATTAGAAATATTGAACTTTGGGCTAATGCAGGCAAGTTCCCAGTGTACACAGCGGTTATCCAAAGAAATCTCCTTTTAAATGATTTTAAAATAAAAAGAGAAACACAAGAGTGTGGACCAGATAGGTTCTGTTTGAGAATGTGTGTGCCTTTTGAGCTTCTCTAATTGACCTGAGAATTGGTTTAAAAAAAGTAATAAATATTGATTAGATAACAGAAAAGGATGCCTCATTAAACCACCAAAGATAAATAATTATATTTGACTTTCTATGTCTTGAGGGATGTCTCATAGCCAAGGGGTTTTTATAATCTTATTTCCAACTCCATTATTTTAAAATTTTTCTAAGCATTATTTCATCAGGTATGCTCAAGCAACGGCAAATTTGTTTCCAACTTAGCAAATTATTAATTAAAGACACAGATGTGCTTCCCAGACCAATGGAAGTCATAATCAATTGATATCTAACCTGGGGCTTAAGTTAAAGCTTTGCCAGAATGGGCAAAATCTCTTCCAAAACTATAATAACCAGTCTGTAAGTGATTGTCATGATTCCATGAAATAGACATCCCCCCCTTTTTTTTCTTTCCTGACCCTGGGAAACATAACAATTTAATTCCTTATGATGGTTCCCACTGGCACCAGTCGGATTTTCTGGCAGGGATGAAAAATGATAAGCCATGTACAAGTTGTAAGCCTGAGGAGGAAAAACAGACAGTTTCCTTGAAATTAATCAAAATGGAGAAAAGAAACTCTAACCCGTAACCTTTTCCACCCTTCCAAGGTTTCCCCATTTTAAACTGTCTACACAGAGCAGATTCAGTTATCCATATCTGAAGTCAGTTGTAGAATCAGAGAATTGCAAAATCTCAGATGCAGAAGGAGCCTCAAGGGCCACCCTTGTCCTATTCCTTTCTGAAACATGTTTATATATGTAAGACACACAAGTGATCATCCAGAGTCTACTTTAGACTTCCAGCAAGGGGAAGTTTACTATCTCTTATTCTTAAGAATGTGTTTTGTCTAATACTCAGCCAAAATCTTTGCTGCAACTTTCATCCCACTTTTGCTTTCTGTGGCCAAGCAGTATGATCTGATCCCATTTCTACATGACAGCTCTTTAAAACCTTGAAGACAGCTCTCACGTACCCTCTAAGTCTTCTCTTCTCCAGGTTAAGCATCAATATATCTTTGTATGGCATAGTTCCATTCATCTCACTAAACTGGTTGCTTTCCCGTAAATGAGTTCTAGGTTTGAAAAAAAATATTACAGATATGGTTTAACCAGGGTGAAAAGGAGAACAAAATACAACACACTTGTCACTTCCTTCAAGTTAACATAACTTTCTATTTATAGAGCCTAAGCTCACATTAGCTTTATCATCAGCCATGTCATACTGTGGTCTAATGTTGAATTTGCAGTTTACTTAAACTCCAAATCTTTATTTTTTTTTCCAATTCCACATAAACTGATCTTGAGTCCCCTTCCCCATTCTGTAATTGTATATGTCCTTGACTTCTGTTCCTAGTTCTTTATTCTTTGGCATCCCCGAAGTAATTACAGGAGATGGACTATAATTCCAAAGGCCTTATGGATCATTTCTTTACAAAAAATCATGAAATTGACTACAGTAGTAACAACACTGCCCTGCCTCCATCTTTTGTGTTTTAAGATGATTCATTGAACATATTTGAAAATATTTCAGACAAATGGGATTCCAGCTTTTGTTTTAGAAACTTTGAAAAGAAGAGTGTCTAATAACTGACTTCAGAGGAATCCCATTTTATTTTGGGATAGCTTGAGTTGTTAGAATGTGATTTCTTCACATCAAGACATTGTAAGGATTTACTTACATCTGCCTTATTGAAATTTACATCATTTCCTTACATTTCCCTTTCTGAAATGTCTTTCAATTGCTCCCAGTGCAGTCCTCTGGGGAATAGTCGAACAAATCTAATCTCTCTTCTATATCCGTGATAGCCCTGAAATTTATCACATGCATGCTAAGAAGAAGAAAGTCTCATATTTATTCTAAACACTCATAGCTCCTTCAAGTCACCTTCGGATGGATATGATTTCTAGTTGTCTAAGCATCTACTCACCCTGTTTCAGAACCACTCCAGGATGTCAATGTGCTTCCAAACTCTGTTTCCCAGAATCAAATACAATACTCCATATGAGTACTGACAAGGGCTGAACACAACTAGATCATTATCTCCCTTATTCCAGAAATTACACCTCTCTTAAAGCAGCCTGTTAAGATAGTATTAGATTTTTTATCTATTGTATTATTGTTTTTGTATTATTGTATTTTTTACTCATATAGTATTGTATTTTATATTGTATTATTTTGTATTATTGTATTGCATTATTGATTCATATAGAGCTTGCAATCCATTGAATCCCCCTACAATTCACAAGAATTCTTGTTTATCTTTTCCTTTCTCATACTTGTAAAGTTGACTTTTAAAACTCACATATTTGTAGGGTTGCATTTTAACCTATTTTAAGCCAACTAGTTGACACAGTAGATAAAACGTCAGTCCTAGAATCAGGATCCTGAGTTCGAGGTTTTTACTAGTGTGTGACTCTGGACAAGCCACTTAACCCCCTGCTTTACTTTCCTCATCACTAAAATGAGAATCATAATATTACCTACCTTCCAGGGTTGTTGTGAGTATCAAATGAGAAAATTATTATAAAGCAGTTAGCATGACGACTCCCACATATATAGAAATGATATCTTACTGGATTCATTCTGTTGTCTTAGCCTAAGATTTGTTGCATATGAATCCTGTCTTCCAGAGCATTAACTATTCTTCCCTGCCTCATGACCTCTACAAATATACTGAATATATCATCTATGCTTTCACCTAAGTAATTGGTAACAGGGTTAAACAATACAGGGTAAAGGATAGCTCTATAAGGCATTGTACTTGAAATTTCCTTCCAATAAGACCTGAATTCACTCAGGACTCCTTTACCCTGGCCCTGATGCCATCTTCTATATGGACACATCAGTGTTTTGAAGGATCAGAGATCTCAGTGATGAGAATCATTCATCTAACTATCTCTTATCTTGTGTATCCCTTGCCATGTCTTCCCTTAAATAATCCTTACAAGACCTACCCAATGTTTGGACATTTTCCTGTAGGGTTTTTGTTTTTTGTTTTTTGGTTTTTTTTTTTTGCATTTCATAGGGACCAGTGCAGAACTTGTGTCATCCATCTGTTACTTTCCCTTCTTGTTAAAATATTAGCCAAATTTCTTTCCTATTTTTAAAATCTAAGCTGGTCATTAAAATTTTTGTCCATCCCAATCAGTTTCTTTAGTCAACTTCTTTCATCTTCATTAGGATTGGTCTATTGTGTATTTAGGATATTTTTTGAGTGCTTCCCATCTATCTTGGCCCTACTTCCTTATAGCACAATAATAAGGAACAACACTGACAATAAAATAATTCTATAGTGTTAACATTTGGAAAATATTTTACATACATTATCTCATTTGCTCTTCACAACAATGTTGAGGCATGTTTTATTACCACCTCCAATTTATGTATGGGTAAACTGAGGCTGAGAGAGGTTAAATGGTTTCCCAAGGTTCACATAACCAGTATGTATCTGAGGGAAGCTTTTAATTCAAATTTTTCTGATACCAAGTACTACACTCTATCTATTAAAACCAAGGTGCCAAGCCTAATTATCCTTTCTCTGAACCCTTTGAAATGTATTTTCTCTAAATAAAAAGTGGACATTAGACTATAGTCAGTTTTCTTCATTTTCTTTATCATGAATTCTAAATTGAAAATTATTTGTCTGCTCTCAAGGTTCCCAATATTTCTACTTCAGTAATGTGTTTCTCTCTTTGATCAAAACAATGTCCAGAATAGCAATTTTTTTCTTATATTGTTCATCTTTTTTAAGAATATAACTATTATTAAGAGTAGCCAAGAATTTATCAGCTGCTCTGCTTTTGGCAAGGAGATAGCTCCAGCAGATGTCTAGATAATTGAAGTTCTACTCTTTACAAAAGAATGTCTCCATGCCAGGCTTGTGATCTCTTTCCCAAACACCTATTTGTTCCTTCCATCAAGGTTGTCTGTAGTATGCTACAATGACAAAATTGCTTCTGTTTCTCCCTCTATTGATCTTCACCCAAATGTTCTCTATCATGCTTCCCTTTTCTGGTTTCTGGATTTCCTCACATGAGTACATTTTCTTAATATACAATGCCACTTTACCCTTTTTTTAGCTATTCAGCAATTTTCTGAATAAATTATAAGTCTCAGAGACATATTTAAGTCATTCATCCCATCTCTGCCAATTCTCAGGGATATCCATCTTGTTGAATTTGCCACCATGAATTAGGATCTCTAGTTTACCTTTTTTCCCCATACTCTGTTCATTTTTGTATGTTTATAAATCTTGGAGGCCATTGGTTTTATTTCTTGCTTTCTTTTTGAATTTTTTTCCTGGTATATTACAAGACCTCTCCATTGTTCTTGTTTTCCTAGCTAAAGGTGCTACTTTTTATGATATCTGGCTTGGCGGCCATGTAAAGATAGTTTTCTCTCTTGCTTTGTTTCAAGTTAATGCCCTCTTGATCAGATTTGTAAGACTGAAGGTAATGTTTTATCAGTCTTAATTAAGTATATTCCATCTCTGAAAAATATAATTTCTATTTCTTCTGACTTACACTGTGTTTTGAATATCCAAAAATTCATCCTCACATACCATTTTCTTAGCTTGCCTCAATTTCTGTCTTTTCATTTTCATACTCTTTTTTTAAGCAATTGGTGTTAAGTAACTTGCCCAAGGTTACATAGCCAGTCTTTTTTTTTTGGTTGTTTTTTTGGTGTGGGTGTTAAGTATCTGAGGCCAGAACCAATCCCGGGTTCTCCCCACTCCAGGGCCAGTGCTCTTACTCACTGTACCACCTACCCATCCCTGTTTTCATACTCTTGATTTAGCAGCAGTGATAAAAACACCATCTAGACCTATAAGGGATTCATTTTCTTGTCTAGGATGCCTTTAACCCTTATTAAGTCTATTATAGATTTATCTTAATGATATTACTTTCCTCCTTGTAAAACACCAGAAATCGTGGAGACCAACACCACATATTCTATGCAGAGTATTGCAATCTTCTTGATGTTTATAACTTCTGAAAGTTAGATCTTTATTTGCCAGTCATTTTCATGACAAAACCTAGTCAAACTGCCTGCTTACCTGGATTCAGTAGATTTTCTTATCTTAAAAGTTAAAAGACTAACAGTTATAGTAAAGAGTAGTTGAACACAATAGATATACACATATGTAAGGAAACAACTATTTAGAAGTAATTAGCAAACATTTCATATCTTGGGTTGTTCCCCCATTTTCTTTACAAGATTAGTCAAACTTTTGTTTCTAATTTTTTAAAAGTTGCCTCCTGTCTTCTTGATTTTCTACTGTTTATCACCTAGTCCCTAGTTTACTATTCTAGCTATGTTTCTGTACAAATAAAGTTTGCATATAAATGAAAAATTAATTTTGCACTCCATATTATCTGGAAGTTGGATACTTAGTATTCTGTTGTTTTTGGTGGTGATTTTCACCTTCAAGTCTCATGATGAACTGCTATAGACAACTACCTGTTCATCTCATTAGGGCTCTATTAGTTGGGGAAACTAAGGCAGCTTTATGCATGCCCTAATATCAAAGATCTTCATGACTTCTCTCTTGACATGAAGGTTACTCAGTCAAGTTCATTTGATAGGCAATTTTTAACTTCATGTCAAAACCTCAGAGCAAACAGCAACTGTGCCAGTCTCTGTGAGGGTGCTTAAGAAGAGTTCAATTAACAAGCACTTAATTCTTTCTCCTACATCTTCTTTATTCTTTTCTTTTTTAAAATTATTTTTCTTTTTTTTTAGAGAACTTAACAAAGACAAACATTTTCACATACAAAGAAAGATGAGAGTTTTATATAAGGAACCACGAAATGTTTTATATAGCTTGTTTCTTAAAAAGCATATGCGCTTTAAATTTACCAAAGTAGGGGGGCAGAGCCAAGATGGCGGAGTAGAAACAGCATTTCCAAGGTGCTCTGCCCCACAAAACATCCAAACAATGTAAAAGGGGACTCCGAACAACTTCTGGAACCCCAGCACCCACAGAACTACACAGAGAAACTAACCTCCCTGAGGAGAACCCAGCAGCCCTGCATGGAGCTGGGAGTGCAGCTCTCTGAGAGCAGGCAGCAGAGCATGCTGGGAACCGACAGCACAGCTATCTGGGAGCTGAGCTCAGGCCTGTGTGATCTGAGGTTTTAGCCCTAGGGCAGCTGGGCCAGCAGCCAGCTGGAGGGACCCCAGAACACCAGCAGCTGTGGTGATTCCAAAATTATCAGCACAGATATGCCTAGGACAAAGTGAGAGGTTAGTGCCCTATGGACTTTGGGACCAGTATTTGGGGAACCTGTCGGCTTCCTCCCCTGGGGGCGAAAAGTTGCTGAAGAAACGCCTCACAGAAGCCATTTTGCAGCATCAGTGGCAGCCACAATCAAAGAAAGAATCTAGAAATCATCCTTAAAGAAATTGTCAAGGAAAATTGCCCTGATGTTTTAGACCCAGAGGGGGAAATAGAGGTTGAAAGAATTCACCAATCGCCTCCTGAAAAAGATCCACAAAAGAAAACTCCTAGGAATATTATAGCCAGGTTCCAGAATTCCCAGATCAAGGAGACAATACTACAAGCAACCAGGAATAAACAATTTCAATACTGTGGAAACACAATCAGAATAGCACAGGACCTGGCAGCTTCTACACTGTGGGATCTAAGGGCATGGAATATGATATTCCAGAGGACTTTCAAGCATTCTTGAGGAAAAAACCAGAGTTGAATAGAAAATTTGATATTCAGACACAAGAAGCAAGAGATGCTTGAGAAGGTAATCAAGGAAAAGAAATCAAAATGAACTTATCAGAGTTGAACTATTTACATTCCTTCATGGAAAAACAATAACTGTGTCTGATGAAATCTTTCTCATTATGAAAATAATTGAAGAAGGGTATATGGGCAAATGTTTACAGGTATACATGGATATAGGGCACAGGTTGAATTTGATGGGAAGGGATGGTTCTTATGGGGTGAAGTCAAGAGGTGAGAGAGGAAAGTGGCAAGAGGAGTTGGGGAGAGACAGGATAGGGCAAATGATCTCATGTAGAAAAGGCAAGGGGAAGTAGTTGCAGGGGAGGGGAAGAACAGGAAGGCAAAAAGCAAAACCACATTCTCTTTGAAGTTGGCTCAAGTTGAGAATCACACCCATACTAAATGGGATATCTCACCCTGCAGGAGAGTAGGGGAAAGGGGGATGAGAGCAGGGAGGATGGAGGGGAGGGCATTTTGGGGGGAGAGAAGGTTGGAAGTACCCACTATCAAAGAGGGACAGGATCAAAATAGGGAATGGACCAGGTGGGAGGTGAGATGGGTGGGAGGGAAATATAAGCAGTCTTTTACAATATATCTACTATGGTAATGTTTTGCATAGCTATACATGTATAACACATACTGAATTGCTTATCTTCTCAGAGGGAGTGGGTGAAAAGGGAGGAAGGGAATGGATCTGAAAATCAAAGTTTTAAAATTAAATGTTTCGTAAGATGTCCAGGCACTGGGGCTCAGAGATTCACCTTGCCCTAAAGGTAAAGTCGAAGGGGGTATGGGAGAAGATATGGGAGAGAGCAGATTGGATGAGGGGATATCTAGTGGGACTGCTATTCTGGGGTGGTGGGTAGGGAAAAATGGGGGGAAAATTGTAACTCAAAATTTGGTGGAAATGAATTACGTAAACCAGAAGTTAATAAAGCATTTATTTAATAAAAATAATAAAAAAATAAATTTACCAAAGTAGTAACAAAACAGCTCTATTTCCTTATATCATCGTCTGAATTTTTCCTATGAATTAAAAAATGTTTCATCCATGTTTTGCTCTTCTCCCGACTAATATACTCCTCTAGCCCCTGCCCCCAAATAGTAATACTCCTTTATAATAAACATATACTGTATAATCCAGGTCATTTCCTTTTTTCCCCCTAATCAGTTCTTAGAAGTTTCTTCTAGTGTTATTAATGACATTCTACAAGCTTCTTCCCCTCACTCTGACCCTCTTCTTTTTCTATCAATCTTCACGAAGCAAAACCAAAAATTTCCACTAAAGGTTCAATGTAGTCTATACTAACAATTGAAAATAGTTGAATGGTAGGCCCCATTAAGCAGAGGGTGGTCTCTCCAACGTTGTCCCAGAGAGCATCCCCCCAGGGATTTGTCCTTAGTCCTATTCTGTTCAACATGTCTTTCAATGACTTAGATAAGGGCTTAGGTGGCATTTATAGTTGACACAAACCAGAGAGAAAAGCTAATGAATCAGATGACAGATTTAGAATCCAAAAAGATCCTGCCTAGTACCATTTACCAAGTTTAACTGAACCCTAGTTCAGGCTCTTGTCACTTCTGTCTAAGCTATTGAAGTGGTCTCTTGATTTACTTTTATTCCATCTAGCCTCTCTCTCCTTCATTCTATCTTCAATTGACTGCCAAAATGATCTTCCTAAAAGCATATGTCTAACCATGTGACTTCCCTGCTCAAGAAAATTCCCTGACTCCCTTTCAATTCTAGGCAATACAGTGCAGTACAAGATAATCTGTCTCAGTTTCATCATCTGTAAAATGGGAATATTAATGGTACTTATCTTGTAGGGTTGTTTGTAAGTGTAAAATGAGATGATATTTGTAAAGTACTTGGTAAACCTTAAAGGACTATATAAATACTAACTATCATCATCATATTCATCATTGCTAATTTCCTGCTTTTCCACATACTCTGCCCAAGTCAGAGCAGAGAGGAATCCAGGGACTATAAAAATGGTCCATAAAGTAAGGTCCATTGTGCTCCAAGTAAGCAGTAACCTTCTTCTATGGAATGCACTGAGAATACAGAGATTGACTTCACTCCATGGAGAAGAGATTGAAATTTGCTGCAGTGATATCCTACATCTTACTAATGAAATGATTTTTCTTTCAGCTCTATAGGGAGACAGTCTAGTTCAGTAGAAAGGATGCTGAAGTGTGAGTCAAAGATCCTCCTGGCTCTACCCTATTTTGTGAACTTGGGTAAATCACTCAGTCTCAGAGTCAGTTTTCTCATCTGTAAAATGTTGCACTATATGGCATGTAAAGTTCCTACCAGCTCTAAATATGGAATGCTACTAAACAAAGAAGTTTGAAGTGATTTGTTGATAAAATGTTCGATGTAACAGTATCGGGCTATGAGAGGGTTCTAAGTCTATAGTAAAGGGTAATTGCCAGTAAATCTCAGGAAACTTCTATAGGGAAAATAATTATTTTCCAAAAGAAAATTAAAAAAAAATAAGTAATGCCTTGAAATGATCATTGAAAATATGTAGAAACCTATAAGTTTTATCAGGAAGTTAGAAATGTAGGTTGCTGGAGGGGTATCACATCAGTTGATTATTGGTGAGTTCCAAGGGCAGCAGATCATGATTATATTGATTCAGGACATCAGGAAAAATCCTATTTCTGGGTTAGGGAGCAGACACATAGGCTTTGTAGTGCTTTTCCTCATTGTAGACCTGCAATTAAAAAAGCAATTATTTTGTTGTTTCCTTCATAAGATCAGAAAATATTTCAGCAGAACAGGGAGACCACCAAAACAAAGCCAACATGGCAGGAAGAAACAAAACAAATAGACAAAGGGACTCATTGTCTACTACTTGGACACAATTTATTCAACTCTGGTTTTTCCATCAAGAATGCCTGAAAGTCTTCTATTTCATTGAATGACCATATTTTCCCCTGAAACATTATACTTAGTTTTGCTGGGTAGGTGATTCTTGGTTTTAATTCTAGCTCTTTTGACCTTCAGAATATCATATTTCAAACCCTTTGATCCCTTAATGTAGAAGCTTCTAGATCTTGTGTTATCCTTACTGTGTTTCCACAATATTCAAATTGTTTCTTCTTGGCTTCTAATATTATTTTCTCCTTGACCTGGGAACTCCAGAAACTGGCTATAATATTCCTAGGGGTTTTATTTTGGGGATCTTTTTCAAGAGGTGATTGGTGAATTCTAACAATTTCTATTTTGCCCTCTGGTTCTAAAACATCAGAGCAATTTTCCTTGAGAATTTCTTGAAGGATGGATTTCTAGGTTCTTTCTTTGATAGTGGCTTTCAGGTAGTCCAATAATTTTTAAATTATCTCTCCTGGATCTATTTTCCAGGTCAGTGGTTTTCCCAATGAGATATTTCACATTGCCTTCTATTTTTTCATTTGTTTGGATCTGTTTAATAGTATCTTGATTTATCATAAAGTCATTAGCTTCCATTTGCTCAATTCTGAAGGACTGATTCTCTTCAGTGAGCTTTTGAAATTCTTTTTCTATCTGACAAACTTGGCTTTTGAAGGCATTCTTCTCCTCATTGCCTTTCTGGGCTTCTTTTGCCATTTGAGTTAGTCTATTTTTTAAGGTGTTATTTTCTTCAGTCAGGTTGTTGGCTCTCTTTTCATGATTTTCTTGCATCATTCTCATTTCTCTTCCCAATTTTTCCTCCACTTCTCTTACTTGATTTTTGAAATCCTTCTTGAGCTCCTCCATGTAACTGAAAAGTATTTTTCTTGGAAGCTTTTGGTGCAGGAGTTCTGACTTTCTTGTCTTCCTCCCATTCCCTGCTTTGATACTTTTTGTCCCCCAAAAAGGAATCTAAGGTTTATTGTTGTTGCCACTCAATTACTTGACTTTTGAGCTCTTTGGCATGATAGAACACTACTTCCAGAGATGACAGCTCTGTCCGAAATCACTGGGTTTTTCATAGCTGCCAGAGCCATTATTTGTGTGCCCCATCTGGTGCTTCCACAAGCTCTGGCTCACTGGTCACACACCTCAGGACCACCACCCAAGACCACAATCCAGATCCAGGCAATTTAAAGCAAGAGCAATTTTCCTCTGAATGGTCCCTTATGATCTGCAGGCCAGCAGCTCTGAAGCAGTCATGTGGAGGCAGCTGCACAGTCGCTGTACCTCTACCTTTTCTCACTCTGGGGGCAGAGGCTAGACCGCACTTTGGTCCTCCTCAGTTTCAACAGAGTTCTACACTGACTTTTTACTTTGTCTTTGGCATTAATGCATTGAAATTTCTGGAAGCTGCCACAGCTGCTGGTGATCCAGTCTCCACAAGCCTGCTACAGCCACTACTTGTTTAGACCACCCTGGGGCTAAAACCACAGGGTCATGTGGGGCTGGGCTTGGCTCCCAGTGTGCTGAGATGGACCCTTCTTGCTGGTCTTCCGGGCTGCCTTGAGAGGGAGATTTGTTTCTCTCTGTCACTTTGTGGGTTCTGTAGCCCTAAAATTTGTTTAGAGTCATATTTTATATGTATTTGAGATAGCTATGGGGGAGCAGTGGAGTTTTCCTGCTTCTATGCCTCCTTCTTCCAGATTGATTTTTATTACCTTAACTTTAGTTTTGTGTGTGTGTGTGTGTGTGTGTGTGTGTGTGTGTGTGTACGAGCATGTACTGTTTATGAACTATGTAAAAGTTGAGGGCAAATAATGGAAAAGGCACTTTCCATAGATGTATACATATATAGATTTTCCATAAAATGCAAAGTGAGAAGTTTCAGAGTTGGACAGTTCAAGTACCTGCTGTGTCATTTATCATCTGTATGTCCTAATGAAAATCCCTTAACCTTTCTGATATTTCCATTCATCATCTATAAAGTGGGAATGCAAACTGTCTTCTAGGAACCATGTAGAACTGGGAGTCAGGATATTTGCCATTAAAATTCACTGGCATGGTGTGGCTATTCACTTTACCTCTCAGCTTGGTGGTACCTGGAGTCAGGAAGATTTGAGATCAAATTGGATCTCACATACTTATAAAGCATGTGACCCTGAGCAAGCCACTTATCCTCTGCTGGTTTCATTTTTTCCCAATTTTAAGTGGGCATAATAAGAGAACCTATATTCTAAGGTCATTGTAGGCACTAAATGAGATATTATTTATAAAGTGCTTAGCACAGTGCCCCACACATAGTAAGTGCTTTAGGAATACTTTTTCCTTCTTTTTGGGTTTCATAATCTGTATAATACAGGTAGGTCTAGATGATTTCTAAGGTCACTTTCAGATTTAAAGTTCTATAATTTCTAATATTTGCATTCCTTAAGACACAAAGATTGAGATAAATGTGAAGATCAAAATGTTATACACTGTAACCACAAAGTATTATGCAAGTTTGAATTATCCTTGTTGTTTTGTCATTTTTTGTACCACCTGAGTTAGCCCCCTTGAGAGGGTAGTCATTGTAATAATAACTGATAATTAAATAGCTTTGAATGTTGCAAAGTGCTTTTCAATATTATCTCATTGGATCCTCACAATCATGACTCTAACTTGAATGTTACTGGAATTACTTTCCTTACTTTACCTTGGAGCAACCTGAGTGTCATTGAAGCTCAGTGACTTGCCCATTAAAACAAAACTTCCCAGAATCTGAGTCAGGATTATAACCTTGCCTCCAAATCCAGTACTCTTTCTTCTATACACAGAGGGTTACATGGAATAGAGCACAAGAATGGCACTTAGTACCATGTACGTACTTGTACATGACCCATCAAATAACATCCAACAGAGCATCACTGACAGCATACATGACATAAGTAACAGACTCTATTTGGCTACATTAATGACAGGTAAACAACTAGTCTTAGGGGAAGCCCCAGTGTGAATTGGCTACGAAGATGGGTGGCCCATTGGATAGAACTCTGGCTGTGAAGTCAGGAAGACCTGATTTTAAATCCAACCCTAGAAACTTCTAGTTGTGCGATGTTAGATAAAGTTTTCAACTTCTAGCTGCCTCCATCTCCTCCCAGGGTTGTTGTGAAGGTCTACTGAGATAATATTTATAAAGTGCCTGACACATAGTTGCTGTTTTTAATTGTCTTTTATCTTTGAAGAGGACCAATGGAATTGTGGGGGTGGTCTTGACTTGCTTGTTAATTGGATTTTAGAAAGGCAGAGTTACACACAAAGCTGCCAGTCTTATTCTCTCTTCCAGAGTCATCAAAGTCCATAGCCAAAACAAAAATCAGGATGAATGGCAATGGCCTTGGATGTAGTAGATGACCTTGGTGTCTTTGATGTCTGACAAAGTTCTAAGCACTCCACAGCACTTGCTTGAGCTGCCTTCATCACTCTTGTAACAAATTTTTCTTATCTATGTATTCCATTAGGGGAAGTCTTCACTTGCTTGGGAAAGATGTACCTATAACTCACAGATGTGTTGGTTGTCTGTTGGTTGCCCTCAACCTAGTTTTACCTATCTACTGAGATTGCACATTAGTTGGTACTTAAATGCTTATTCTACTTCTCCTTCCCTCAACATCTGGGTGCTACCATACATATTAATGATTAAACAGAGACTCCTTGAATCAACCTGGGTCTTGTTTTCTACTTCTAGCTTATTTCACTAGACATGACACATCATCCCTATAACTTTAGAGGGGATAGTGGAACAACTTTTAATACACTTATATTTTGATGGATTTGATAGTCTCTCAATCAGTATACTGATACATACAAGATACATTTAAAAACCAAGTGGAAGGCCTCTAGTGAGTTGGGTAAAATAATTTATGAAGGATTTATGAAAGAACAAAGACAAGAATAATACCAGATGGGAATATAAATGGCTCAGATTTACAACAAACACAATTTAAAAAATGGTATTCAAAACTCTAAGTTGATTTTTTAAGCTGACAAATTTTAGGAAGAAAGAGGTAAATAATAAGAAAAGAAACCCATCCTTGAGATTTATTAACATGTTTTAAAGCAACATCTAGGGAAATTCAAGAAACCATGCAGATATAAAACAACCATTCATGCTCTTTGAAATCCTTGAAGCTCATTACCAACATTCAGAAGGTCATAGAATGATCCGTGAAGAATTGGATCTTCCAAATTTTCAGAGTTTCAGTCATGTTAATTAAACTCTACTTACTTAGTCAAGGACATGCATTTGTAAGGAGTTCAGGAAGAATTTCAGTGAAGGGGAATAAAATAATATATTTTTTCACATAACCCTTAGTTCAGTTAAACAGAACACCTCATTTGTGGATAATTTTGATAAATCAAGTGTTTGAGGTATTGTCAAAATAAATAGGTCCATTTCACAAGGTTTTTAAAGAATTTAACAGATAACATATGGAGAAAGGAAGATATTTCCTCACTAGGCTTTTTCTTTTATCCGTATTTTATCAGAAACATTTTTGAAGACTTGGATGAAAATAAGAAAATCTAAGTGTGATCTGTCACAATACACAATGCCCACTACATGCTTGGTGTTGTAACAGAAGGCTGAAAAGTTACAGAGAACTTAAAAAATCTAATGGAATTCTGTCTCTTAGAGAAGAGAATAAGACTTGTTTACAAGAAGTGATGCTGGAAGTTTGATTCAGTTATCTCTACTCAGCCATGTAGCCTCAGAGTATGAAAGGTGAATGTCCTTAACTATAATCTCTTCTCAGATGACTGACAATTCAGTTTTCCCATGGATATTAAAGTCAGACTCAGGAGACCAATTTGGGTACTTCTTAATGTATCTTCCAAGGTCATTGTTCATAGCTGTCCCAGTTTGTCAACAGGTGAGTTTGCATTGACAAATTCCAATTGCAATCTAAGTTCAGAAAGTATGTATTAACTAACTTCTGTGTGCAGAGAACTTTGCTGAGAGCTAGAGGAGAGAGAACTATAGGATTCAGTCCTTGTCTTCTAGGTCTTGCCTACAATGTAACCTAAATGTGTCGATCTTAAAACATTCTGAATTCAGGTTATGCTGCAAATGCTAGCACCTTAACTTAAATTTAAAATCTCCAGCCCTTAGTTTCTTCATCTGTAAAATGTGATACTAATAACTACATTATTTACCTCACAGGCTTATTTTAAAGCTCAAATGGAAAAATATGCACAAAACACTTTGCAGATTTAAAAGAATTGTCAGTTATTTTATGATAAATATAACTAATATTTGAATGAAACCTGAATTTTTTTTCACTTTTAACAATTCCAAATTTGAATTTGTATGTGAAAATTGACATGGTATGAAGCGAATCCCATGATTGCACCATAAGAACTAGAAAGACCACAAAGTTCTGGGCTTTCCTTCTCTAGAATAGCTGGCCCACCTTCTTTGCTTGCCATGGACAAGAACATTTCTCAAAAGCAAAGCTGATTTTGTGAAAATGTTGAAAATGGAGTGGGAGGGAATGTGGATTTTGCTTTATCTGAAGATAAAGCTCTCCTCCCCAAAGTTAAAAATAAAAATTTTTGACATCCCCATTTTTATTTGCTTTTTAAGGCTGAGGCTATCTGTAATATTTTAACAGGGAGACAATTCAGGGTGGTAGAGAAGCTAACAAGCTGCTCACGGTTACCAGCAGTGGGATTCCCCTGCGCCAGGATCTCTGTAGGGCACTTACTTTTACTATGTCTTAATAAATTGGATGAAGTACGTTTTCATGCCTTCTTCTTGGCAGACAGCCTAACGAGTGAAGGTTATACTCAGAGGCTTTCAGCAAGAAAGGAAAAACAAATCGTGAGCAGTTCTGAAGGTCAGGGAGAACTGCTTTCGCATTCGTCACAAGCAGATGTCAAAGTTCTGCCCTTTTAAGAAATTTAATCGCCCTGTAGGAGCTTGAAGAGGTGTGGCTAATTAGCATCATTGGCACTGGTTCCATCTGGGTGGTGTTAAGTGACTAGAGTATTCACATAGGAAGAGGATGTAGTACTAGCAGTCTCAGCAGATCTCTCCATTTCCCAGGAGATAATCACGTAAAGTTCAATTCACACAACTCTCTTTTGGCTTAAGAGTGGCAAAAAGTAGCTAAGTCTTTGGTGATGTTTTCTGTTTTGGTTTTAGATTGTATATACATGATATGAAAACAGCCAGTCATTTCACACAGTCTAAGTGAAAGAAAGGAACAACAGCAATGATGACCACAACCACAACCACCACAACAAACAAAGAAAAAGTAGTTAAGTAGGAAAATGTCAGATTGGTTTCTTTGGCATCATGCAAACTAAATATGTAGAAGATTGACTTTTTTTTAAATGACACTGACAAAATGTTGTGACAACCTACATATAACGTCTTAACCTCTTTCACTCAATCAGTTAATACACATTTACTAACTGTTTACTCTGTGCTAAATAGTAAGGATACAAAGGAAGGAAAAAGCAGGGTCTTCCTGCCCTCAAAGAGCTCACATGTCAATGGCTGTATCTATCTATCTGTCTATCTATCTATCTATCTCATCTATCTCTATCTACCTACAATATAGATATATGTATATGTGTGTATTCTTTTATACATGTATATATAGCAGATGGAAGGTAATCTTTAAGAAGAAGGCACTAGCACTTAGAGGAACTAAGATAGGGCTCCTGTAGGAGGTGGGATTTAATACTGTGTCCTAAAGGAATTCAGGGAAATTAAAAAGGAAAGGTGAGGAGGGAGTGTTCTGGGATTTAGGAGAGACAATGCAAAGGCATGGCGTTGGAATATGGAGTTCAAGGAATTGCAAAGAGGGCTGGATAATAGAGTGTGTGAATGAGTAAAGTATAAGAAGACTGGAAAGGTATGGAGGGAGCAGGTTGGGAAGAGTTTTACATGCCAAAGAGGAGTTTATATTTGATCTTAGAGGTAGGAAATTAATTCAATTCATTACCACAAACATTTATTTAGTATCTATTATTTGTCAGGTACTGTACAATCATTGGGGATATAATTATTAAACAGAAAAATAAAGCCTGCCCTCAAGGAGCTTACAAGGAGGAGTAAAACAACATGCAAAAGAAAGCAGGAATGGGGGGGAGAAGATTAGAGGGGTTCCTAGCATGAGGGCATCTTGTTCCATGGAAACCAGGTAGAGCAATAAATACAAAGTGCTGTTCATTGGATGGGAGGGCGACATAAGCAGTTCTATACTTTATAAAAAGTCATTCTAGCAGTCAAGTAGACATGCGAGGTATGGAGACCAACTGGAAGATTACTGCAATAGTGCAGGACAGCAATGGTGAAAGTCTGCACTAGGGGAGCTGACTGTGTGAGTGGTGAGAAGGAAATACATATATGCATATAGATATAGATAGATTGATGGATAAACAGATTGTGTATACATATGTACATATATATGTATATATACACACATACATAATATGCACACACATGTGTATATGTATATGTGTGTGTGCATATATTGCTAATTTCCAAGATGCCATTGCTCACACTGAAAATTTAACAACTGAATCTTGTAAGCATAGTTTGAGCTGGTTCTGGTATACCTCTATAAAGAGCATTCCAGTGCAGGAAAAGGCTTTGAAATAGGGCACAAGGATATGGAGGAATCTAGACTTGTGAGGAATGTGGGAACAGATGTGAATTTTGAACTCTTTTGTGCACTACCCAGTTCTAGGCCCCCAATCCAGGATAGATTGAGGAGGTGACCCCCATCTAGGGTTTATATTTCAGGATGATTGCTGAGTCACGGGTACTAGATAGTGTATTGAGCAAAAGGAAATTCAGAACAAACAGTAGCTATATGGTTTGAACCACAGGAATGGTGTAAGTTTCCAACCTCTAACTCACTCTAAAACTTGCTGAAGAATAAATAGAGTAGGAATTGAAGATGCATTTCTGTCATTCTGAACAAGTAGAATAAGTAGAACTTTTCAGCTGGTTGAGAGTAGCTCAGCTCAATAGCAGTCTAGTAAAACTAAAACTAAAAGAGCAAGCCCATAGATGTGTTGCTTGGCCCTAAACTCATGTTAGGAAATTCCAGAGCTCCGAGGACGGAAAAAATAAGACTTTGCCCTGGATCAGATCATTTTTGAAGGACTGAAAACTTTCAAGTCCCCAGCCTGAACTATCACAGAGATTCTAGAATAATACAACACAATACAGCAAGAAAACAGCAGCTGGAACAGCCCAGATATTTTCCCATAAGTGACCAGAAAAAAAATCATTTCAAATACCAAGATTTCAATTAAGTGACTTATTCAAGGTCACACAGATGGTAAGGCCAAGAAGCATTAAGAGAATTATTCAAGTTCACATAGGCTTCAAGTAGAAGAGCTAGGATTGGAATACAACACCACCAAAACCAAATTTTGTACTCCATTTACTGTACCACACTATTTCCCATACTAATGTCCTCCAAAAATAATGTGCTACTGTCAGAATTCTTTTTAAGTTTATGGTCTGCCTTTTCTTGCAAAACTGAAGTACAAATAAGTGCATTTTTCAATGCAGTGTGGCATTGAAGGGCCATCATTCACACCTATCCTTGGTAATTGGGTGCTGACGTTAATCATATCTGAGTAGCAGAATATTATACATTATGCTTTAACTCAGGTAATGAATCAAAGGCCAAATTATGAACTATATTGCCCTATTATCTATCATGGTTATGATTCTTTCACGTCTAGTTTCCTCTTAGAGTAATTCAAAGAATGTTAGTTAGAAAGGATTTCAAGGGTAAACTAGTCCACCTATTGTAGAGATGAAAAAAAAAAATGTAGGTTACATAGGATAAGTAATGTTACAAAGTTAAACAGTTAGTTAAAAGTACAGGCAGGACTATAATCCTAGTTTCCTGACCAGCCCAGACAAGTGTTCTTTACTCTTTCTCTACCCTACTTCTCTTCTCCTATCTCTTTTTATTTGGACCTATCATTTCATCAAAGTATGAATTTATCAAATTTTAAAACTAGAAGAGGTGTTAGGGATTAATTAATCTACCCTCCTCCATCCCTCTCATGAGGTGAGTTGAGGCTTGGAGACAGCAAGTCATTATCTTACAGCATGGAAAATTATTCACTTACCATAACTTACATTCTTAGTTCTGTAGGATGCTGTAATATTATTTTATTTCCCTAAGGTGACACTGCCAAAAAGTGATGGAGATCAGACTAGAATGTTTCCTGACTTCTATCCTAGTATTCTAGTTGTAATATCTCATTTTCTAATACCAGTGGTAAGTAAAAATAATTCAGATCTATATGACACTTTTTGAGTACAAAGCACTTTATGATCCTCTCAACAAACATGTAGTGTTGTTCTTATCCTCAATTCATAAATGAGAAAACTGAAGCTGCCAAGATCATATAGCTGAGCATGGATTTAAATCCAGATCTTCTGACTTCACATTAAGTCATATTGCTATTATATTAGACTGCCTCTCTAAAAAAGCCATTGCTTTACTACTAAGAAAAGGAGCAGAAAAATTAAAGAATGGAGTATAGGAAAAGACAGATTTTATGAAAGTCTTCTTCCTAACTCCCCACAAAATATAGAATTAAAAAGATAAAAATTTGATAACCTTCAAGAATCTATAGAGTAACTTGATTAAATCAATCATATCAAGATAGAATAAAAAAGTCAGAATTGGAGTAACAGATGTAGAAGCTAAGGGCATTAAAGTCCTGATTTTATGAGAATGAGAGTCTATTATTAGATACTTTCAGATTTTTTTAATTTACCAGAAAGACTAAAGATTTGCATGTAGTTATATTAAATATTACCTACATCCAGTAACAAGAAGAGAATTAACTGTTTTTGTAAAACATCTGACTTCAAAAGCAATTTACTTAATAAGATTTACATTTTTTCAAAGTATGCAAAATGAATTAACTATGTATTATTCATCATTATCTATTTCAGAGACATCCCCAAATAAAGCTTTAGGTAATTTACTGTGTCTTATTCTTCCTCCATTATAATCCTCTTCTAAAGAAATTTAATATTCAAGAATGTTGAGCTCCCTAGTGTCAAGCTGAGCTAAATTCTTAAAGAATACGGGCATAAGAGTTGGGAAATGTTTTCTTAAAGTAGGTATACATAACATCCTTCATCTGATAAATCCAATGAATTAATTAAAATTAAATTATTGAGGTCACCTTGTCTAAACTCAAATAGGCTGATGACAGAAAAAATGAAGATATTGGATGCAGTGGGGAATACCTTATGGTATGGTGCTAAAAGCCATGGATAGATTCAACAATCCAAGGATCTAAATAAATCTGTGACACTAATTAGATACATAACATTGGGCAAGTCATTTTGAGCTTCAATTTTCTCATGTATAAAAAATATATTTTAAATGTGCTTTTTTAGCTATAAAGTTTTATCATACTAATCCCGAATCTGAAATCAGAAGACCTGAGTTCAAACTGTAATTCTACTAACTACTAGCTTTATGAACTTGATGAAGTCACTTGACCTCTTTGAGTCCCAATTTCTTCATGTGTAAAATGCTGTACTTGCACTAGACAGCATATGAGTCCAAGTCTAAATTTTTGACACTATGATCTATGCAACTGGCAATAGAATACTTTCAGCAGAAGACTTTGTACTATATTGAGAATGTATTTTGATATATCTCCTTAAAATTGTTTGTTGACTCTGGAAAAAAAAGTTACCTTAATTCAACGTTGTTGTGTTTAATAGACCTATAAACACATTTTATAGACCTATAAACACATTTTAAGGTTTGATGAATTAGATCTGTTTGATTTCCACAGATAGCATGGCCTGTTTCTTGTTCAAAGGCTCCATAGCAAGTCACTGGTAACATTTTCATTTTTACTACTGGTATATATAAGGGAATATTAAGTAAAGTACAGGTCACTTAAGTATAATATCAAAGTAATTGCTGAAGTGATAGGGTTTTTTTTCCTAATCCCAGTGAAATACAATAAAAACTATCTAACCAATGTTCCTTGAACATTAAAAAATAACATTAAACACCAGATTCATATTTATATCTAGGCTTTCCAAAATCCTTTCTTCAAAAAAATATTTTAATTGATTCAAAGTAAAAAATGAACAGGCCATAGAATGTCTTCTTGACATGTCAGTTAATAAGAATTAATAAAAAATCTTCTCTCTGTTACTTACCAGCAATATATAGGAAAAAAATTCTCTTGTACTTAAAATTTTATAGAGTACTCCTCTCTTCAGATAGGTACTGGACCTGTGATTTCCTATATCTAGGGAGATCCCATATAAGGAAATTCCTTCAATCAGTACAGTGCCTTCTCTACAATTTATAGTCTTAGAGAGATTTTTAGAATATTGAAGGATTAAGTTACTTGCCTAGGCTTATGCAGCCAGTGGTTTTCAGAGAACTTTCTGGATTCACATCCAGCTCTTTATCTACTATACCATGCTCTCACTCTTAAATACTTATCTTCATTTTAAGTAAATAATGACACCACCCCTTGGCCTCTCTCCACTTTCAAGGTGTCTCCATGACCTAAAACGAGACTTCTCTCAAGCTACATCAGGCCTGCACAACACGAAGTCCATCAAACTATTGCAGATAGCCTCAAAAAAATGTGGGTTGACACTATGCACTCTCTGCTGTTTGTCACATGAACCATGGAAACCAACCATCTTTGGTATGTCTCTAGTCTAACCCATCAGTGACCTGAAGAACTGTAGCCTATTATAATTTTGGCCCCTATCTACTTCCAAGTTGTGCATATCTGATCTAGATATTAGGTAATTACTGGAATCAGAAAGAACAAAATGGAATATCCCAAAACATTGGGTTTGTTGTAAAGAATTTTGCAGACTTGGAACACTAAGGAGATGGGGCCAAGGTTTCCTACCTAGGGAAAGTTCAGACCCGAAACATGAGTTCAAGGAGCAAGTGAAAATGTGGTTCTAGATTCAGGCAATATTTCAGATATCAAGAGAACACAAACTACCCAAATATAACAATGTGTATGAAATGATTTGGCATGCCCTGGATCATAAACAAATTTGTCTTATTATACCTGAGTATGTGAGGTAAGCCCCACCTTCTAGCTTCATATAAATGAGTTTCAGCTTGACAACTCTCTTTTAAAACTACCCTCAGGGAAAGCAAGATTCTCTAAATCATAGCAGACAAAAATATCTTTAAAATAACCTTTCACAGTAGATATGTTTTTTTTGTGTTTTGTTTTGTATTGTTTTTAAGTCTTACTCTGATTTCTTATTGTGGTATAGAGATGACCCTAGGTCTTGAAGGCTAAGTCAGTAGAATGTACAAATGCTGGATGTTTCTTCCACGACAGAAAAGCTTCAAAAACTTTCTGGTGACAGATTGTATTTGATGCCCAATAGTCAGTTTAGCTAAGAACAGAGAGACATTGCTTAGTAGGTTGACCACTAGGTTTTTGGCCATGGCAACCCATGAAACTGCAAGAACAGCCAAAAGATCAAATGGTATAACAATTGGCATATGATCTCAAATGGGTGATAGGTTCATTATTTGGAAAGATTAAGAGATAGATAATTTAAATGTTACTTCAGCAGTAAAAAAAAAAAAGTTTTCAGGATATTGAATACAGTGTCAATGGAAAGCCTTTACAAAGACCATGAACAAGAAGTTAGCCTGTTAATTTTCCCCCTTTTCTCCCTTCCTTCCCCCTAAAGATGATTAACATTAGACACAAATATGTGTATGTCTACACACGTGTGTATGTAAGATCACACTGTCCAGACTTCTTTCTCTGTATCGCAGTGCCCAAGCTATTTCCTTTTTCTTTCAGGTTTTGTTTGTAGCTGTTTCATAGTCATTCTCTTTTGAGCATGTGTGCTGAGATTACCTGTCTCTTTAATTGCTTTGTATAGCAGTATGGTTTTTGCTTTTCTCATTCTTCCAAACTACTTCCTGACTTTAGATTTTGTTCAATTACTCTTTTTCCTGAGAGATCTGGAATTAACTTTAATATCCGTGAGAGTTTTCATTTTGAGATGTCTTTCAGTGGATCAGTGGATTCTGTCAATTTCTATTTCAAGTTCTGGTTTCTGGATATTAGTGAAATTTCCCATGATAATTTCTTGAAATATCATGTCTAGGTTATTTCTTTGATCCTGGCTTCCAGATATTACCATAAATATTACATTATCTCCCCTCAATCTATTTTTTAGATCAATTGATTTTCCTATGAGATGGTTCACATTTTCTTATGTTTTTATTCTTTGGACTTTGTTTTGCTGTTTTTTTTTTTTTAAAGCAACTGGGTTAAGTAACTTGCTGAAGGTTACACGGCTAGTCATTATTTATGTGTGTGTTCTCATTTTCTGAGGCCGGATTCGATCCCAGGTCATCCCAACTCCGAGGCCAGTGCTTTTACTCACTGTGCCACCTAGCCACCCCGGTTTTGCTGTTTCTTGATGTCTCATGGAAACATTATCTTCCACTTACTTAACTCTAATTTTAAGGAATTATTTTCTTGATCTTTCATGGTGGGGACTTCTAGCGGTAGAGTCAAGATGGTGGAGTAGAAAAAGCACTCAGCTGAACTATCCCAATATTCCACTCTGAACAATTTTAGAATAGTGTCTCAAGTCAAATTTGGAGTGGCAGAAATAATTGAACTAATAAATAAAACTAGGACATAATTTTATGAAAAACAAACAATATAAATAAACTATTGTTTAATTTGATTTTGTAAAGGAAGAAAACAAAATTATTCATATCAATGTATGGGTATGTTGTATTGTATATAACTTCACAAGTATAGTTTATGTCAAATAGCTTGCCTTCTCAAAGTGAGGTTAACAGTGGGAGGGAAGAAGAGAAATTTAAACTCGAAATTTATAAATATATATTTTTACATGTAAATGGGAATTATTTAATTAAATAAATAATTAAGGAAAATAAACACATGGGGGAAAAAAGGAAATATGTTTTTAGGAAGCTTTTGTACCCTTCCTACCTCTCTTCCCCCATTTTCCAATTCTGCTTTTAAGGAGTTATTTTCATTAGTGACGTTGAATACCTTTTATTTTTAAATTTAGCCAATTCTGTTTTTAAGGTGTTATTTTCTCCATTTTTGTGCCTCTTTTTTGTAATTGTCCATTTAAAATTTTATTCCTTTACTCTCATTTTAAACCTAATTTTTTCTCTACCACTCTTATTTCATTTTGAAAATAAAATTTTAGCTCTTTGGGTTTGTGTCCAATTGATTTCTTTTTCCTTTGAGCTTTTGTTTTCAGCTGTTTTAGGTTCATAATATTTTGAGGTTATGTCTTGATCTTCTCTGTCACCATATTACATATTTTATGCTTAGATATATTTTGTTGTTTCTTCATTTTCCCACCATTTTTTAAACTTTATGTTAAAGTTGGGCTTTGTTCCCTGTATGTCCAAGGTGTAAGGGGAAAACCCACTATCCCAAGCTTCAGGCTTCTCTTCCAATGATGAGCTAGTTCTGGGGCTTTAGAAGTTTTTGGTGCTTTGAAGCTCATGTGATGTGTGAGAGGTGTAGTCACTGCTCTCCTGATTTGCAGTCTTGTTCTTATCCAGGAAGAGCCTTGAGATTGTGATCAATACTGCTCCCCAGAATAGCCTGGTCCTTTGTGCCCAAAGGCAATACTGCTCCTTATGAACACGGCTTTTTCTTTTAAATTGTGCCCCCAAAGTGGGTATAGGTGAATGTATTGTCAAACAGTGTTGAATCCCATATCCAGTACTAGCACAGGCATCCCCTTTAATCACTTTCTGACCAATTGCCAGGTCATCTTATTCTCTTTGGCTTGAAAGCTACTGAAGCTACTTCTGTTGATTCTGTCATCACTATGTAGTCCCGTTAATGATGTTTTCATCCATCCCCATGGAGACATACATATTTCTCCTTCTGATCTAAATTGTCTTGGGCTCAAAGAATATCTTAACTTGACCACTTGGCTCTGTCACTTCAGAATTTGACTTGGAGTGTTATTGAAAGTCTATCATTTCCTAAAGGAAAGTATGGGGAAAAGGGATAAGGAGGGGCAGAGTGAGATAGAAGGGAGGGCATAGGGGAGGAGGAGATAAACAGAAACAAAGACTTTTGAGGAGGGACAGGATCAAAGGAGAGGATAGAATAAATGGGAAGTGGGATAGGAGGGATGGAAAAATAGTTTTTCACAACATAACTACTGTGGAAGGGTTTTGCATGACTACTCATGTATAACCTATATCAAATTCCTTGCCTTCTCAATGATGGTTGATAGGGTGGGAGGGAGAGAATGTGGAACTAATAGTTTTAAAAACAAATACTAAAAAATATTTTTTCATGCACATGTGAAATAAGATATACAGGAAATGGGGTAGAGAAACCTATCTTGCCCTACAGGAAAATAGAAGGGTTGGGGATAAAAGAAGAGTTCGATGAGAGAAGGGAGGATAGATTGGGGGAAGGGGTAATCAGAATGTTTGCTTTCTTAGTGTGGGGGGAAGAAGGGAGGAGGAAATTTGGAACTCAAAATCTTGTGGAAGTGAATGTTGGAAATTAAATATTATTTAATAAATTAAAAAAAATTAACCTGACCATTCACACTGGAAAGGTCAAGTGGATAAAGATTGTTTATTTCTAGACTATAATATAGTGTTGGATAGATGTGATAGTAATGGAATTTGAAGATCTTCCATGCCTCTTGCATTGGCAAGCAAACAGGTACTTAGCACCTTGTTTCAAGTTCATGATTGTGTCAAGTATTAAGATCCCAAACCTGTGAATCCCATAGTGGGATGAACTTGTTGATGTAACAGGAAAGGGCAGAACAGGGAGGAGCTAATACAATATACGGGGAAAAGCCCAACAGAGGGACCAGAACTTCTGGGATCAAGCATTTGGAGGCTGATCAACTACTGCTGGAGAGAGATAAAAGAACTGAGAACTTCTTCTGAGAGCTGCTGAGAACTTCTGAGAGCCAGCCAGAGCTGCCCAGAACTTCTGAGAGCTGAAATGAAGTGAGAAGAGAATTGAGAAGAACTGAGAAACGAAAAGAGAAGAGAACTGGGAGGAAGCATGACTGTGGTGCTGATACTTTGTCTGTTTTGATGTTACTTTGTCAAATTTGTCTGCTGATAGAGGATGATGCTATAGTTAAGAGAAGCCCTGGAGCCTCACTGCTAGTTCAGATGCCTTGAAAGAGGATTTTCTTATTGTATGTTTACAGAAATCTTGGAGGGGGAGGTCTTGCTGACATTTTCAGAGATCTTGAGACTATGATGATAATTTGTGTTGATTCATCAGACCTTGTTGTTGGGTCTATGTTGATTTCACAGGCAGAAAGTGAATTGATGAGGATGAATGCAATGTGCACGAATATTATTGTAGATTTATTAAGCTTTGTCTTTCCAGGAACATAAACTGTGAAGGATTTGTGGTAGAGTAGACATTTGTGCAGGAGCTGGGACCATGGAAGAAGAACCATGGAAGCTGAGAGCCTGCCTGGAGTCAAGATGAAAATAACTCTCCTTAGGTATTTAATGCAAACTGAGAAGATCATGATTTACAGTGGCCTAGGGTGGAAAACTTTGACCTTTATATTTAAATGACTGAGTAAAAGACTTCTCCAATTAAGAAGAAAGAAAACCTTTTGATTGAAGAGATTAAGACAATGTTACCTAGGGGTGGAGAACTTTGACTTTTGTTCTTTGTGACTGAATTAAGGACTTAGTAATTGATTGAGTTACTAAATGAATATTATCTTTTGCTTAAAACTATGTGACCACTTTAGTGAAAACTATATGGCCATTTTAGTGATAAGTTGTTATATCTTAACATTGTGAATGCTGTATTTTGATTTCTGTGAATGTTTTGTTTTAATTTGTTATTGAATAAATAGAGAGTTCACTGTACTGTGTAATCAGAACCTTGAAGCTGTTCACAGCAGGAGTCCTTTGGAAAGCTGCTCATGCTTGGCTTTAAATTAGATAGCCTAGAAATCATTTATTTCAGTATTTATATTTGACATAGATAGGATAATGATGAATTAGACCCAGAATTGACAAGGAGAAGATAAAATAAACAGAACTGGGATAACATTATGCACAGTAACACCAACATAGTATAATGATCAGTGATGAATAGCATAGCTATTCTCAGTACTATAATGATCTATATAATTCCAAATGACTTATGATGAAAATTGCTATTCACCCCCAGAGAAATAACTGATGATGTCAAAATGCAGATCATAGAATATATGTGTGTGTGTGTGTGTACACACACATGAGTATATATATTCTTTATATTTCTTTAGGGATTTTTGAGGGGGTATCTGTTTTTTTTTTGCAACATGGCTAATATGGAGATATATTTTTGCATGATTACACATGTATAATCTATATCAAATTGCTTGCTGTCTCAAGGAGGGGGAAAGGATAGGGAGGAAAAGAGGGAATTTGAAATTCAAAATTTTTAAAAAATGAGTGTTAAAATTGTTTTTACATGTAATTGAGAAAAATAATAAAAAAGCAGTGGGTTGTAATATTTCTGAAATGATCCAAACCTTTTTTAGGACTCAATGGCCCTTCTTTCTAATACCATAGCTCTACATGTGTTGTTTTGTGCCTGGTAGATGTTGAACACAATATTTGATGAAAGAAAATGATCATTACACAGAGTGGAAGAAGCACATGCTTGAACTGAGCTACTTAAAACATACAACCAATGAAGAACCTCAAAGAATTATAGAAATAAGTGATGATATCAGGGAAGTGTATGGTAGGAAGAGAAGAGAGGCTGTCCATATGGCAAAAACAAGCACAAACTCAAGTCCAAGTGTTCCTCTGGTTGTTTCATGATATTAGGAGGAAATGATAAAGGTTATGAATATATAAGGGGGTTTTGTGAGAAAGTTATGTAATGATTCAAAAAGAGTTGGATAGGATGGCTATGTATAGTAAAAGTGTGATCTACTTTGTTGCAGTGAATATGCAGATTGATGAGTATACCAGTTTGATTTTTTTTTTGCTACCTAGCCTATAAGTTCAGTTGCTTCTATCTGCTGAAACAATACAAGCATTGTCAATCTCCTATAGGTTTTAGTGTCTTGGAGAAAAGTCCTAACAACGCTACCCTAAATTATGGCTTAAGTTGTAGCTTGTGTCCTTAACAGACCCTCCCAAAGAATATCGACCCCTATAGGTTCCCTTGGTTCTTGTGGTTTGAACACTACCTTTCACCACCTTGCCAATAATTCTACTTGACCAAGACATAATCAAGTTGGCAAAGTCTTTTATCAGTGATTTTTCCTGGACATAGCCCTGTTATTCCTGGGCAAAGTCATTATCAGTAAATATTCCATTCCTCACAACTAAAATAATTGCTTGTCTTAAAACAAAGTTAATCATACAGTATTGAGTAATAGCCTGTGTGGGGAAAACATGAAGCTTATTCCCAATGCCCACCCCCAGAAACAGTGTCTCAGGTCTCTCCATCACAGCAGTCCTAGGAGGAAAATGGAAAAGGGAACTATTAACTACAAACACCTTCGATATGATTGTGGAAAGAGCCCACTATCCTGACAAGAGTGCTGAATTAAGCATACTTCTTACTAGTGCCAAGCATTACAGCAGTGAGCTTGGCACACCATCCTTCTCCTAGCATGTGATACATCATCTAACCAATTTTCAAACAAACACTCTGGAAACAATTAAAAATGAGTGAGCAGCCCCCATCCTATCCTCTGGATGTTTTAAATTGCATTTTGGTCACCCATAACCACTCTCCCAAAATGATCCTTGAAATGCCAGGGCCAGGGGCAGAAAAGAAAGTTTTTTTGTGGTCCTGCCAAAGGAGAATTCTGTGCTTTGGGTCATTAGGAAGCCAACATGTTCGGGCTCAAAAATAATTGTTTGGTTTATAGTCACTGGAGGCTACAACTTGACTCAACCCTCAGCTGTGGAGTGTTAAGAGTGCATATAATGCAGGAGAAAACAGCTTGCTGACGTCACTGTCAGAAGCATATGCTCTACCCTGGCCTTCCCAAACAAATATGAGCAGCCTGTGCCAGCTTCTGAGAGACAAATAACATCACATTTGTGAACCATAATTTAGGTTTCCATACAAACCTAAGGGATGTAAACAAACATGTTTTGAATATTCCAGCACTGTGTCAACATACAACATACACTTCCTCCAACATGGTGGGATTCATAATACTAAATTTTATAGGTAGCACAATTTCCAGTTAAAAGTAATTCATATACATTAACAAATCTGATCCCTTCCCTTAGTCCTATTTAGTAGGTAATGAAAGTATTTTCCTCTTACAGATGGACATACTGAGTTGCAAAGAAATAATTAATTCATTAATGAGGGTCATATGACAATATAGGTGAGGATAAGAGTCAGAACTCAGACCCAGGGTCATGTCATCATGGATTTAGGGTCAGAAGGAACTTTATAGATCATTTAGCCTCACTCCCTTGTTTATATAAAATGAATACAAAGCTTAGAAAAAACTCAGTCATTAAAAGGAAGAACCAGTATTTGAATCCTCTGAATCCAATGTTCTTTTTCAGACTTAGGGGACAACTGTTGGGCCAAAGGGCCTAGGGAACAATGTCTGCCCCATTCCCTGTCCTGTATCTAGTCCTGCAGTTTAGATTGGCAGCTCTCCTAAATGTCATCATCAACAGAAACTCAAAATTCAGCAAGAAGAAATCAACTCAGAAATTCACTCTTCAGGACTCTCTTCCCCTGTATTCCCTCCCTGCCTCTGGTTGGAAATTTTGAGGAGGCGGAGAATGTGGAAATCTGGGAAATCCTTGCTTCTTCATCATTTGAGGAAAGCACCCAGTGATTTTACCTTATTGTTTACTACCTTGCTACTTTCCCGGACTTAATCATGCCCAGAAACTCATCATTCTGCAAAATGAAGGCAGCTTTGAAATCCTCACCTGTTCTGATCATTTCCCTATCTAAGTCTAGGATGTCACCATTCACCACTGAAGGGCAGTCATCCCTCCCATCTCCTTTCCATCTTCTTTGTATGTATTTCATCATTGTATGCTTTCTGTCCTCTATTATATTGTGAGCTCATGGAAGGCAGCAATTCATTTCAGTTTCTATTGTATTCCCAGTGCTTAGCAAAGAATCTGGTATTTAATAGTAGTAGGTATTTAGTAAATGTTTATTGACTATGATTCTCTTTAAATGGTTTCAGTCCTATGGAGCCTGATTCTTAACAAATGGGGCTAATTTTTCCTTTCTCACACTCTTAGACTCATGAAATCTCAACCTCATTGTTTTAAATTTAAAAGTACACTACAAATTTATTTTTATAAATTTAGTTATGAACTAGGTTATGGTTCACATCTATAGTTTCCCACAAAAGGAAGAGCAGAAAACTTTTTAGTGAGCATTGTGAGCCAGATATGGGGCAGGTAATTTGTTCCTACACATGAAATAATCTCTGAACATAAGGCTCAGGGTGACAAAATGACTTCAGGAAACTTAAAAGAGGATACAGTAATTTAACTTTTAATTACAATTCCAGTCTTCTTGGAGGCTGATACTTTTTTAAAATTAATTTATTAGTTTAGTTTCAGTTAACAAGATTCAATTCCATAGTTCCTTGATTTTCAAATTTCCTTTACTTCCCTCCTCCCTCCCCCCACTACAGCATATAGTCCAGTATAGGATCTGCAAATACATTCATACGAAACATTATTCCAATAACAACAGCGTATTGTACTAGGTGGGATGAAAGATAGTAAAGAAGAAATAAAACCAAACAATGAAAAGAAAAAGACCATTTAGTTTGCTTCCATCAGGATTCAGGCTAAATTCTTTCTAGTTATATCCTTGAATGGCACATTTCTCTCTTTCTTGAGTCTTTGGGGATTAACTTATATCACTGCATTGCTGAAAAGATTCCAGTCTGTCATAGTTGGTCATCACAGATATGATATGTCTGTGATTGTATACAAATTTCTTCTGATTCTACTCTTCTCGCTCAGCATCAGTTTGTATAAGTCTCTCCAGGTAATTATGAAATCTGTCACCTCCTCGTTTCTTATAGCACAATAATATTCCATTACATTCATATACCACAATTTGTTTAGCCGTTCCCCAATTGATGGGCACCCCTTTAGTTTCCAATTCTTTGCAACCACAAAAAGGGCTGCTAAAAATATTTTTGTACATATGGGTCTTCCTCCCACTTCTATGATCTCTTTGGAATATAACCCTAGAAGTGGTATTGTTGGGTCAAAGAGTATGAAATTATTTATAGTCCTTTGGGCATAATTGCAGATTACTCTCCAGAATGGTTGGATAAATTCAAAAACCCACCAGCAATGTATTAGTGTTCCAATTTGTCCACATCCTCTCCAGCATTTGTCACTTTCTTGTTTTGTCATCTTAGCCAATCTGACTGGAGGGATGTGGTATCTCAGAGTTGTTTTGATTTGCATTTCTCTAATCAATAGTGATTTAGAGCATTTCTTCATATGCTTATAGATATCTTTAATTTCTTTCTCTGAAAACTGCCTGTTCATATCCTTTGACCATTTATCAATTGGAGAATGACTTGTATTCATATGGATTTGGCTCAATTCTCTATAAATTTTAGAAATGAGTCCTTTATCAGAGACACAAGTTGTAAAAATTCTTTCCCAATTTCCCACCTCCCTCTTGATCTTGGTTACATTGGCTTTGTTTGTACAGAAGCTTTTCAATTTAATGTAATCAAAATTATCCATTTTGCTTTTTATAATGCACTCTAATTTTTGTTTGGTACTAAAATCTTCCCCTCTCCACAAGTCTGTCAGGTAAACTATTCCTTGCTTTCCCAAATTGCTTACAGCATCATTCTTTACACCTAGATCATGCACCCATTTAGACTTAATTTTGGTATATGGTGTTAGATAATGATCTATGCCCAGTTTCTGCCATACTTTATTCCAGTTTTCCCAGCAGTTTTTGTCAAATAGTGCATTCTTATCCCAAAAGCTGGGGTCTTTGGGTTTGTCAAACAATAGATTACTATATTCATTAACTGCTGGGTCTCCTGCACCCAATCTATTCCATTGATCCACTGCTCTACACCTCTGCCAGTACCAAGCAGTTTTGATGACTGCTGCTGTATAATACAGATTAAGATCTGACATAGCTAGTCCACCTTCCCTAGCATTTCTTTCCATTAATTCCCTTTATATTCTAGACTGTTTTTTTTTTCCAAATAAATTTTGTTATTATTTTGTCTAACTCTAAAAAGTAGGTTTTTGGTAAGTTGATTGGTATGGCACTAAATATATAGTTTAGTCTGGGTAAAATTGTCATTTTTATTATATTATCTCGACCCAGCCACAAGCAATTGATATTTTTCCAACTATTTCGATCTGATTTTATTTGTGTGAGAAGTGTTTTGTAGTTGTGATCATATAGATTCTGGGTTTGTTTTGGCAAGTAGATTCCCAAATATTTTATAATGTCTACAGGGACTGTCAATGGGATTTCTCTTTCTATCTCTTGCTGTTGAGTTTCATTAGAGATGTACAGGAATGCTGAGGATTTATGTGGGTTTATTTTATATCCTGCAACTTTGCCAAATTTATTTGTTGTCTCAACTAGTTTTTTACTTGATTCTCTAGGATTCTCTAAGTGTATCATCATATCACATGCAAAGAGTGATAGCTTGGTCACTTCTTTGCCTTATTTGATTCCTTTGATTTCTTTTTCTTCTCTAATTGCTACTGCTAGTGTTTCTAGTACCATATTGAATAAGAGGGGTGATAGTGGACACCCTTGTTTCACTCCTGATCTTATTGGAAAGACTTCTAGTTTATCCCCATTGCATATAATACTTGCTGATGTCTTTAAATAGATGCTATCGACTATTTTAAGGAAGGCTCCATTTATTCCTATACTTTCTAGTGTTTTTAATAGGAATGGATGTTGTACTTTGTCAAAAGCCTTTTCTGCATCTATTGAGATGATCATGTGATTTCTGCTAGTTTTATTGTTGAAATGCTCAATTATACTGATGGTTTTCCTAATATTAAACCATCCTTGCATTTCTGGAATGAATCCTACCTGATCAAAGTGTATTATTTTTGTGATAAGTTGTTGGAGTCTTTTGGCCAATATTTTATTTAAAAATTTTTGCGTCTAAATTCATGAGGGAAATTGGTCTATCATTTTCTTTCTCTGTATTATCTCTTTCTAATTTAGGAATCAGTACCATATTTGTGTCATAGAAAGAGTTTGGTAGGACTCCTTCTTCACTAATTTTCCCAAATAGTTTATAGAGTATTGGAACTAATTGTTCTTTAAATGTTTGATAAAATTCACTAGTAAACCCATCTGCCCCTGGAGATTTTTTCCTAGGGAGTTCATTGATGGCTTGTTTGATTTCTTTTTCTGAGATGGGGTTATTCAGGTAATTCACTTCCTCTTCAGTTAATCTGGGCAACTTGTGATTTTGTAAATATTCATCCATTTCACTAAGATTGTCATATTTATGTGCATACAATTGGGAAAAATAATTCCTCATTATTTTTTTTAATTTCCTCTTCATTGGAGGTAGATTCACCCTTTTTATTTTTGATACTCATAATTTGGTTTTCTTCTTTTTTTTTATCAAATTGACTAAGGGTCTATTAATTTTGTTGATTTTTTCATAAAACAAACTCATAGTTTTATTTATTAATTCAATAATTTTCTTAATTTCAATTTTATTAATCTCTCCTTTGGTTTTCAATATTTCTAATTTAGTACTAAATTGGGGGTTTTCAATTTGTTCTTTTTCTAGCTTTTTCAATTGCATATCCAATTCATTGACTTCCCTTCTCTCTGCTTTAATTAAGTATGCACTCAGGGATATAAAACTTCCCCTGAGAACTGCCTTTAGTGCATCCCACAAATTTGGTATGTTGTTTCATTATTATCGTTCTCTTGAATGAAATTATTGATTGTTTCTATAATTTCTTGTTTGACCCATCCATTCTTTAGGATTAAATTTTTAATTTCCAATTAGTTTTTAGTCCATCTTTCCCTGGCCCTTTATTACATATAATTTTTATTGCATCATGATCTGAGAATGATGCATTTAATATTTCTGCCTTTTTGCACTGGATTGTGAGGTTTTTATGCCCTAGTACATGGCCTATTTTTGAGTATGTACCATGCACTGCTGAGAAGAAAGTAAATTCCTTTTTATCCCCATTCAGTTTTCTCCAGAGATCCATCATATCTAGTCTCTCTAAGATTCTATTCACCTCCTTAACTTCTTTCTTGTTTATTTTGAGGTTAGATTTATTGAGTTCAGAGAGGGGGAGATTAAGGTCTCCTACTAGTATAGTTTTGCTATCTATTTCTTCCTCTAATTCATTTAACTTCTCCTCTAGGAATTTGGATGCTATACCACTTGGTGCATATATATTAAGTCGTGATATTGCTTCATTCTCGATGGTGCCTTTTAGTAGGATATAGTTTCCTTCCTTATCTCTTTTAATTAGATCTATTTTTGCTTTTGCTTTATCTGAGATAAGTATTGCTACCCCTGCTTTTTTTACTTTAGCTGAGGCATAATAAATTTTACTCCAACCTTTTACCTTTACCCTGTGGGTAAATGGTTTTTAATCCATTCTGCTATCCCCCTCTGTTTTATGGGAGAGTTCATCCCATTCACATTCACAGTAATGATGACTCTCTGTCTCTTCCCCTCCATCCTATTCCCTCCCGTGTTTATGTTTTTGTTTCTCCCCTCTCCCTTCCCCTCCTTGAAGTTTTCCCTTTTGACTGCCCCCTTCCTCAGTGTTCCCAGCCAGTGACCCCCTTCTTAACCTACCCTCTCCCCTTACTACTATTTCCCTACCTTCTAATCCCCCCTTTGCTCTCCTCCTTTTCCCCTTACCCTTAACCCCCTTACCCTTACACTATCTAGAGGACACAATAAAATTTTATACTTATCAGAGTAAATTACTCCCCATTTGATTCCAAACCAATGAGAGTAAATTTCAAACAGTGCTCCTCTCCCTCCCTCCTTTTCCTCTATTTCCTCTATCTAATGTGATTCTATTCACATTAGAATCTTAAACTTCACTGATTAAGTTGATCTCTCTGAACCAGAACCAGTGAGAATAGTGTTTAAATGATGTTCCTCTCCTTCTTTCTTTCCCCTCTTCTATAGTGTGTTTTGATGCCTCTTTAGATGGCATATTTTACCTTTTCCTATCTCATCCTTTCCTTTTTCTCATTACAATCCCTTTGATCCCCTTCATAGTTTTTTTTTTTAAGTCTTCAGGTTAGTGCATTCATACCCACACCCTGTTTCTAAGTATAACCCTTTTGAAGGTCATGATAAGCATAAAGATTTTGAATATTGAGAATTATCAGCTCCACATATATCGATGTGAACATGTTGCTCTTGTTGCATCCCAAGTAATGAGCGTGTGTTTGTGGGTGTGGGTGTGTGCACTTATGCATGTGTGAGTCTGTGTTTCTCTTGTTTACCTTTTTATGTCTTTCTTGAGTCTTGTAATTGGAGATCAAATTTTCCATTGAGCTCTGGCTTTTTCATCAGGAACATCTGGAAGTCCCTTATTTCATTAAACAACCATCTCCTTGCCTGGAAGATTATGCTCAGTTTTGCCGGGTAGTTAATCCTTGGTTGTAGTCCTAGCTCTCTTGCCCTACGAAATATCAAATTCCAGTCCCTCTGCTCTTTTAATGTAGAAGCTGCTAGGTCCTGTGTGATCCTAACTGTAGTTCCTCGATATTTGAATTGTTTCTTTTTGGCTGCTTGTAGAATTTTTTCTTTAATCTTGTAATTCTGGAATTTGGCTACTATATTTCTTGGAGTTTTCAATTTGGGATCTCTTTCAGGAGGAGTCCTGTGAATTCTATCGATAGCTATTTTATCTTCTGATTCCAGGACCTCAGGACAGTTTTCTTTGACAATCTCTTGGAGGATGTTGTCTAGGCTGCTTTTTTCATCGTGGCTTTCTGGTAGACCAATCATTCTTAAGTTGTCTCTGCTGGATCTGTTCTCTAGGGCAGTTATTTTTCCAGTGAGGTATTTTACATTTTCTTCCAATTTTTCAATCGTCTTATTTTGTTTGATTGACTCTTGCTGCATTATAGAATTCTGAGTTTCAGTTTTATTGTATTTAATTTTTAGTGAATAATGGTCTTTAGTTAATTTTTGAAGGTCCTTTTTTAGGGAGGAATTTTCTCCAATTAATTCATTAATTTTACTTTTGAGACTTTTTTCCAAGTTGGTCACTGCTTCCCTGATTTGGTCTTAAAATTTTTTCTAAAGCTCCTCCAGGAATGCTATTTGGGCTTGAGACCAGTTCATGTTTTCTCCTGTGGTCTCAGGTGTGGGTACAGAATCTATATTGTCCTGTGTATTTAGTTGTTCTTGCCCTACATAGTAGGCTAAAATAGACTTTCTTGCCTTCCCCTTCTCCTTCTCAGCTTCCTTCCTTCCCATTGTGATTTCCTGTTTCTTAGTATCTCAGGCTATGAGTTTAGGGCCTGATCCTTGACTTTGAATAGCTCTGGGTGGCTAGTTTATGGCTAAGTCAGGGAAGACAGTGAGGAATGTAGATGAGTAGGTGGGGGTGAGTCTGGCCACTTCAGATTTCTGCCTCTATACCCCTGGGCTATAAGTAGGCTTTTCTTGGTGAGGTGAGGTGGGGCTTGTTGGGACCCCTCCCTCTCTTCTCTTCAGACTCCTGGCTGTCTCAGTTACACCCCTTCTTGTAGACTCTCAAGCCTGAGGCTATTACCATTAACTTTGGATTTCAATCTGGGTGGGAGACTTATCTCTGGGTTTTCTACTTCGTGGGGGAGGGATGTGAGGATCAGAGCAGCTAGAATTTACTTTGCCATTCCAGCCCCTGTATTATACAGACAGGCAGTTTCTAAACTTCCAGGCTGGGGGCTGAATACAGCTGGAGAAGCCACTCTCTCCACTGGGGGCCTGACTCTCCTACCTGGCTCCAATGACCCTTCCCGTCCCTTCCTGAGATGAAGGTGAGAGACTGTGATTCGTCCTTGGTATAAGTCTGCAGGCTGGGGCTTTTTCTCTCTGGTGTAGTCTGCTTGTCTGCTCTTAGGTCTGAGCTGTGCAGACCCCACTCGCTTTTTGCTTGTCCTGTATGGACACACTGGGCAACCTCCTGGGCTGGACTCTGCCACAATCCATCTTCCAGCGGGCTCCATCACTCCGGAATCCACTCGGATTCACCCTTTGAGACTTAGTGACTGAGGAGCTCAGCGAGGTTACTGCTTCCTTTCTGCCATCTTGGCTCCTCCTTGGAGGCTGATACTTAAACCTCATCAGAACATAGAGCAATTTTACAGTTTGAATTAACTATGGTGTTGGGAAGAGAGGGCAAACAACCCTCCCCTAGACCTTACTGGAAGTTTTGAATTTACATGATGGACAAATCCAGAGTACTGACCAGAAGCTATCTCTTAGGTGACATATTACTTTCTCCTTTTAATACCGCAATGGTTCAGGGGAGACAAAGAGACCCCTTAATATTAGCTATGTTATATTAAAGTACCAAGTCCTTTTAGCTCTGGGTGACTACATTGAGGGAGGTGGGCTCCAAATGATTTGTAGGTGCATGAATCCAGGAAGGATAACCCTAGGCTTGTTCCTTGAGTTTTCCCTTTTACTTTTCCGTTATATAACACTCTGCCTCTTCTGAGTCTGAATTCAGTAGCTTTCTCATTATACCACCCTTTATATCATAGTTTTTAGAGACAGGTATGTTGTAAAATATTGTAAAACTATTGTGTTCAGGCTTTTTGTGAATCCATTAAATTGCTTTTAATATTATCATTCAGGTAAACCCTTGTTTCTGATGTTTAATTTCACATAGTTAGAAATATTCATATAAGGCAACATTCTGATGAAAGGAAAAGGGAAGGCCTATTAAAACTAGTTTTGTGTCAGTTAATATTTTTACTTCTCTGGTTACAATACAGCATTAACAAAATAAGTAGCTACTTTATACAAGCTTCATATGTAAGGATATAATGAGTAGTTAAATATAATCATGTAGTAATTTTCATAGCTTTTATATGTGTTCCATTTTCTTCTTGCTCTTCCTCACACATGATATTTCATCTCCCCTTTTCATGTCTTTAAGAGGAAAATATACCTGTGGCTGTACATGTTCTTTCTCCTCACTGCTATCTCTCAGAGTCTCTGATTTTCTTTAAAACTCTATTCATGTATCATATACTTCAGCATAAAAGGCCTTTCGTGATTTGCTGCCCCTATCCAAGTTATTATTGTCTCCCTCCTTACTGAAATTATCTTTTAAACCAATAACATTTTTCTATATACTTTACATACACTTGATTACATGAATTGCTGTATGGCTGTGAGAAATAGAATATGTCTCCAAAGATTTGAAAGTGAGTATTATCTAGAAAGCAATGCTTGAGGGGTACATGGTGAGGCAGTTGTTCCACAAGCATTTACTATAATGAGTTTGAGAAAACTACAACCTATAATCAGTAAGAAATATTAAAGTAGAAACCAAATAAAAAGTATGGTCAAGGACATAAATAATAGGAAGAAAAGAAGGGTTAATCATATGGAAATGATGGGGCATAATGGAGAACAGCCTTTATATTCTACTGGTATCCTTTTGATGTCAGGAGGAATCAAGGAAGGTGTTGAATCTTGAGTCCTTGGCTTGACCACTTTTAATAAGCTAATGAGATTACCCGGACAAAAGGTAAATAGGCCAGTACAGAGGGCTTACAATCTATATTTTTGAAGGGAATATCAGTGAAATCAAACAAGCATTTATTAAATGCATATTATATACTCAGACCTACATGAAATGCAGGGGAAACAGAAACAAAAATTAAAATTTGTTTTTGTTCTCAGTAAGCTTGCATTCTAATGGAGGAAACAAGAAGTAGATAAATATGACAGGTATATTCAGGAAACTTAAATAGTAGATGGAAGTTAAAATCGGAGGCCAATCAATTTAAATATTTGAGGGTATATAATTTTCCTTAAAAGAATATAAGCCCTTTTAGGGCAGTAGATGGGTTCATTTTTGCATAAAGCAAGTTTTCTGATCATGTGAGCTCTTGACACATGTAAGCTTTGATATATTTTAGAGTGGTTTCAATTCTTTACTGTGTTACTTAAATACTAAATAAAATCTTCAGTGGATGGTGTATTTATATTTATTTTATTTTTGAAGGGGTTGGGGAAGTTGGGGTTAAGTGATTTGCCCGAGGTCACATGGCTAGTAAGTGTTAAGTTCTGAGACTGGATCTGAATTCAGGTCCTCCTGACTCCAGGGCCAGTGCTCTATTGACTGTGCCATCTAGCCACCCCATTCAGTGGATGATATAATGGAAGGATACTAGTTTGGGAATTTTCAATCACAGTCTAAGAGACCTGTCTTTTAGTACAGGCTCTAACCACTGGCAAACTATGTGCTCTGAGTCTCAGTTTCTTTACCAATAAGATGATAGGATTGAGTTAGATTGTTTCCAATGTTCTTTGCAGCTCTAAAATATTATGATTCAATAATTATATTGAATTATATACTTTGTCACTAGCAATTTTAACCTTGGATAAATCATTTTAATCTCTTTGAGCTTCAGTTTCTTAATTTGTAAATTTACATGGAAGGTATCTTCTGATACCACTAAACATTATGATTCTATATATAGTAGGTATAGCAGGCTATTTCTCTTGACCTCTTTCCCTACCTCTGCTCCACTCCAGCTGGAAAAGCCTCACTTATCTCATTTGCCCTTGTGATATGTGATATAATATCCCTGAGAGTTCAAAAGGTGAGTGGCAGTTAACTTTTATTCTGATTTACAAATAGAATATTGTCATAGAAAAGCCATCACTCTTAATTCATTCTCCATCAAAACCAGGATAAGAGGGTAGGCTTCTTATGCTCTTGTAGTATTCATAGTCTTTCCTTCTGTTTTCATACTTTTCTATTCACTCTCATCTGTGTATTAGATTCTTTGAAAGCCCCAAAACTTTATCTTACCTTTGCAAGACTCCATTTTATTGCATGTAAAAATGATGCATATATTATCAATGTCCCAAGGTAGATGTAAAGATAAAATTAGATGCAATTACTAAACATTCAAGACCACACATTTTTACCCCTATGACTGTCATTATCTTTATTATTAGATCAGATTTAAAATCTACCTTCAATTAGAAGACATTACTAAATACACTTATTCCTCCCATGTCTCAGGGGTTAGGAGTGTGGTGCCCCGGAGATCTGGAAGATCCATGGAAAAATTTTTTGGCCCTCCCTTCATATCAGAGAAGTCTGTTTGTTTGTTTTTTCTTTTTTTTTAATGGGTGTTCACAGTACCTTATTGTAAATACTATTCATTTCTTGTACAGTACTATAAATATATTTTATGAAATTATGAGTTTTTAAACATCTCTGTCATCTATCAATCTTCATGTGTCATCTACTAACCCTTATGTGTTGTCTGTGTCTTTGCCAAAACTCCCACAAAATTCCCATTTAATTTCTTATGTTAACCTGCAATATAATGAAACCCTGGAGAAAGTCACAATGTGGAAGGAATAACTGTAATTTTTTGTTATTTTCTGTGGTGTTCAACATTTTGTGACACTGTTTGGGGTTTTCTTGGAAACTTGGCAAACTGGAGAAGTTTGTCATTTCCTTCTCCAGCTCATGGATGAGGAAACTGAGTAGAGAGGGTTACATGACTTGACCAGAGTCACAGAGATGCTAAGTGTCTGAAGTAGGATTTGAACTCAGCTATTCCTAATTTCAGGCCAGCTACTCCATCCAGAGACTGAACCTTTATTTCCTTTGGTAAAGCAAGTACCCAGAAGAGGAAACTCACTCTACCCATGCAGGTCAGCACTTTCTTTGCGACCTAGTCTTAGAGAGTTACTTAAAGCACCAAGAGGTTAAGGATCACATAGTTTGTCACATAGTCTATGTAGTAAGTGGAATTTGAGCTCTGGTCTTCTTGAATCCTAAACCAGCTCTCCATCCATTCATATATAACTGCTTCTTATCAGAATCATATAAGAATAATACACTTTGTACATCTTAAATATATTGTGATCTAGATTATCACAGTTTTTGTTAGTTTTCAAAGGAGTTCCTTATTCTCTTTATGTTCCTATTCTCTGAATGATCTACTAGAGTGAATGACTTACAGAAGGTGGTTAATTAGTACTTATTGAATGAGGAAATGAATGTGAACATTCATAGAAGCAGGAATTTTTTTCAATTTTCATTGTCAAAACTTTGTGTATTGAACTGCTCAGATGATAAAAATCAAATGATGCTCAGAATATGTGTGTGTGTGTGTGTGTGTGTGTGTGTGTGTGTGTGTGTGTGTGTGTGTGTGTAAGTTTTTCCTATCACCCACCTTGTACAGTCACAGGTAAAATTCTGATCTTTCCCAAAATGGATTGTCTCAACAAAGTAGCTAACCATGAATTTGATTCTGAGCATCATTTAATGTTATCTCAATTAGTTTCTTTTCTAACAAACTAGGATTTTCTAAGTAAAACATCATGTATTTCATCTGAAAACTGGGATAATTTTGATTCCTTGTTGTATGTATTTATGCCTATTCTTGCTATTGCTTTCATTTCTTTTTTTTTAAACAAATGCTTTATTAACTTCTGTTTTACATCATTCATTTCCGCCAGATTTTGAGTTACAATCATTTTCCCTCCATTATTCCCCTACCCAACCTCCCAGAATAGTAGTCCCACAAGATATCACTTCCTCCAATCTGCTCTCTCCCATACCTTCTCCCATACCCCCATCAACTTTTCCATTAGAGGAAGGTGAATCTTTGTGTCCCAATGCCTGCACATCTTATCTCCCTATTACAAGCAAAAGAGTATTAATAATAGTATTTGTATATATTTGAGACATTTAATGTTATGACCTCACATTTCAGATCCATTTCCTTCCTCCCTTGTCACCCATTCCTTCTTGGGAGATAAGTAATTCAGTATATGTTGTACATGTCTAGCTATGCAAAACATTATCATAGTAGATATATTGTACAAGGCTGCTTATAATTCCCTCCCACTCATCCCACCCCCCACCTGGTCCATTCCCTACATGATCCTGTCCCTCTTCTATAGTGGGTACTTCCAACCTCCCCTCACCCCAAGGATGCCCTCCCATCCATCATCCCTCCTCTTGTCCCCCTTCCCCCTATCCTGCTGCAGGTTGAGATATCCCATTTAGTATGTATGTCATTTTCTCCCTGAACCAAATTCAATGTGAATGTGGTTTTGCCTTTTTAGCCTTCCTTATTCTCCCCCTCCTTTGAAACCACTTCCCCTTGCTTCTTCTACATGGGATAGTTTACCCTACCCTGTCTCTCCCCATCTCCTCTTGCCACTTTCCTCTCTCACCTCATACTTTCATCCCTTGAGTATTCTCCCTTCCCAACAAATTCAACCTATGCCCTCTATCCATATATAACTGTAACCATATACACACACATTCACATATGTATTCATATGACCACACACCTTCTTCCATTATTTTCATAGTGAGAAAGATATCATCAGTCACAGTTATTGCTTTTCCATATAGGAATGTAAATAGTTCAACTTTGATAAGTTCCTTTTGATTTCTTTTCCCTGATTACCTTCTCAGGCATCTCTTCCTTCTTGTGTCTGGATGTCAAATTTTCTATTCAATTCTGGTTTTTTCCTCAAGAATGCTTGAAAGTCCTCTATTCCACTGAATGACCATATTTTCCCCTGAAACAAAATACTCAGTTTTGCTGGGTAGGTGACCCTTGGGTTCATTCCCAGTTCTTTTGCCCTCTGGAGTATCATATTCCATGCCCTTCGATCCCTCAGTGTAGAAGCTGCCAGGTCCTGGGCTATTCTGATTGTGTTTCCACAATATTGAAATTGTTTCTTCCTGGCTGCTTGTAGTATTTTCTCCTTGATCTGGGGATTCTGGAACCTGGCTATAATATTTCTGGGAGTTTTCTTTTTGGGATCTTTTTCAGGAGGTGATCGGTGGATTCTTTCAACCTCTATTTTGCCCTCTGGATCTAAAACATCAGGGCAATTTTCCTTGACAATTTCTTGAAGGGTGATTTCTAGGTTCTTTCTTTGATCATGGCTTTCAGGTAGTCCAATAATTTTTAAATTATCTCTCCTGGATCTATTTTCCAGGTCAGTGGTTTTTCCCATGAGATATTTCACATTGCCTTCTAATCTTTCATTTGTTTGGATCTGCTTAACAGCATCTTGATTTCTCATAAAGTCATTAGCTTCCATTTGCTCCAGTCTAACTCTGAAGGAATGAATCTCCTCAGTGAGCTTTTGAGATTCTTTTTCCATCTGGCAAATTCGACTTTTAAGGCATTCTTCTCCTCATTGCCCTTTTGGGCCTCCTTTGCCATTTGAGTTAGTCTATTTTTTAAGGTGTTGTTTTCCTCAGTCAGGCTGTTGACCCTCATTTCATACTTTTCCTGCATCCTTCTCATTTCTCTTTCTAATTTTTCCTCCACTTCTCTTATTTGATTTTTAAAGTCCTTCTTAAGGTCCTCTATGGCCTGCAACCCGCTCATGGTTTCCCTGGGGCTTTTGGAGCAGGACTTCTGACCTCACAGTCCTTTTCCTGCTCTATGCCCCCAAAATAGGAGTCTAGGGTTGCATTTTTCTGTTTCCTTTGCCTTGGCATGTTGCCACTTAATTACTTGACTTTTGGGCTTGTTGCCACACTATGGCTTTAAGGCCAGATAGAGGAATTTTCGTCCTGAACGTGTGGGGGCAACTTCCGTTTCTGGCAAGCTGTAAACCCACCCACGACTTCCACCCTAGATCACAATCCAGATCCAGGGAGGTTAAAGCAAGAGCGATTACCCCCCAAGACTGATCGCTGGATCTCCCCACGATTTGTAGGCTGGGAGCCGGATCTGCCTCTGAAAACTACAAAATGGCGTGTCTCCTCAGCAGCTTCTAGCCCCCAGGGGAGGGAGCTGACGCATTCCCCAAATACAGGTCCCAAAGTCCATAGGACACTAACCTCTTACTTTGTCCTAGGCATGTCTATGTTGATAATTCTGGAGTCGCCAGGGTTCCTGGTGTTCTGGGGTTCCTCCAGCAGACTGCTGGCCCTGTCGCCCTGGGGCTAAAACCTCGGCTCATGAGGACCTGGGCTCGACTCCTGTGCTCTGTGCTCTTCGAGCTGCCAGGTCCCAGACCACTGCGCTGGTCCTTCCTGCAGGGCTGCTGGGCTGTCCTCAGCGGGAGGTTAGCTTCTCTGTGTCATTCTGTGGGTGCTGGGGCCCCAGAAGTTGTTCAGAGTCCCCTTTTACATAGTTTGAGGGGAATCTGGGGGCAGAGAGGCTTGGAAGAGCTGTTTCTACTCCGCCATCTTCTGCTTTCATTTCTATAATTCCTTTTTTTAAAGTAGAGGAAAATCCTTTCTTTATACCTACATTAATTGGAAAAGTTTCTAGTGTTTCCTTGAGGTTTATCATATGACTTTCTGACTTTAAATTCTTTTCATTATTAAAAATATATATTTTATGCTTTTATTTTGTAGTTTTTATTCTTTTGCTTAAATTGTTACTCTACTTTTATAAAAAAATTTCTACATCTATTAAGATAATTTTTTGGGTGGCTAGGTGGCATAGTGAATAGAGCACTGGCCCTGGAGTCAGGAGGACCTGAGTTCAAATCTGGCCTCAGACACTTAACACAAAATCTAGCCATGTGACCTTGGGCAAGTCACTTAACCCCAATTGCGCTCCAAAAAGCAAAAAAAAAAAAAAAAAGATAAGTTTTAGATGTATTGTTGTATAGAGGATTGAACATTGTACTTGGAGCAATAAATGAGTTTGAATTATGTCGTAGATATTTTATAGCCATACATACCTTAGGCAAGCCACTTAATTTCTCCAATTTTCTTTTTCTACTTCTATAAATTGAAAGCAATCTCAGAGCTGCCTCATAGGGTTATTAAGATCAAATGAGATAACATATGTAAAATTATTTCAAATATCTTAAAGTCTTGTTAATGATTATTATCATTTCAATTGGGTTTTTAAACTAATGCTCAATGATATTAATCCTTTTCCAAATATTGAAAAGTCTTCACCACTCTGTGTTAATATCTGATCATATTAATTGCTTTTTGAATAAATTAATTTCATTTTTTGCAGAATTTAATTTTAATTGGTATTCATTAATGATACTAAACTATAGAAGAGGTTATCAACTTTTGTGTGATGTGGATACCTCTGCTAGTCTGGAGAAGGCAGTAGATCCCTTCTCAGAATAACATTTTAAATGCATAAAATAATAGACATGATATCAATAAGTAAATAAAATGTAAATGAAAATAAAAATGAATTTTTCCATCTTATGCATTACATCAGAAACTTCCTGGGGATACTGGACCTCAGGTTAAGAATCCCTACTTTATATTCTTCTTTCATTCATTTCTATTTTTTTTTAATTAGGTATTTTCTTTATGTATTTTTGAGAATATTTTTATAGAATAAGTAGAATTTGTTGGTAGAATGCTCCTATAATTCTATCTGGATCTGTTTTTATTTCTTTTAACAGTTCCTTTATAACTAGGTGACTTTTCATTTCTCAATTTAGATTCTTTAAGATCTATTTTTATTAATTCTGTCCTGTAATTCTAGGCATTTAATATTTTTAGGTTATCTTCTTGTTAAAAAGAAAAATAGAGGAAAACATCTCATATGTTGCATGTTTACAGAACTTTTATAAAATGACTGGGCAGTGTAATACAGCGGAAATGTATTTTGAGTCAAACCCTTGACTTGAATTACACTCAAGTCTTTTAATTTCTTCATCCCTTATCTTCAAAATGAAGTGATTGGATTGTGTGACCTTTGCATTTTCTTCCAACTAGAAATCCCTAAAACCATGGAAAGTAGTGAAACAAGAAATATTTCATGAAATAAGAAAACATAGATGGCTTGTAAATCTGTCCCAGTTGGAAGGAATACCCATATTGATGAGATCATTGACTCGTTGAAGTACTTAATATCCCACTAAGCAACAGAGTCAGGGTTCAAATGCAAGTGTACTGATTTTCTGAAACTCTAGTAATTTCAAATGCTTTCACTTTCCTCATGGGGATTTTCCCATTCTCTAGACCTTGGTCAGAATTATTCTAATATTTTTTTTCTCTCTCTCTCAGCTTTTCCAATCTTCATGATCATCTAAAAGGAGGTTGAGAGGATTAGAAGTTACTCTTTGTAAAGTGTCTTAGAGGGAAAGAAAAGGCTGTGTCCATGCTAATACTCTTTAAAAAGATATCAGATGCATGATTAAGCACTCAAAGATAATTGGATATGTGGAAGGACATATCTAAATGAGTTCAAGATTAGCCTCCTCTTTTTCTTCAGTCTACACCCTTACCCATGTTTTCTTGTGTACACAAGTATAGCTTTCTCATTGCCCAGTTCTGTTATTTGATCTTGCTCTTTTTAATGTATAGAGACTTACTGGAAATTTGCTGAGCATGACTCTTCATATACAATGTACTTTATTGTGATGGCCCAATGCTTCCATAACAGCTTGGTGATAGGAATATTAAATGCCACTTATATACTCAACAGTGTCAGTAAAACACATGGGGATAACATCATTTTTCATCTGCAGATGGTCTTCTGGTTCTTAATCCTTGTGCTTCTTGTGTGTGTGTGTGTGTGTGTGTGTGTGTGTGTGTATTCATCTCTCTGTATGTGTTTTTCTCTGTCTCTTTTACAGAAGAATCATAAAGTAATGTAATTTTCCAGTGTCATCTTTTTCTAGTACTATGGGGATCATATCTAATGTGAAGATTAGAATTCTTATAATTTTGATTGTGATGCATTTAATCTCAGCAAGAATGTTTTATTTCTGTACATAAGAATATACATGTATTTTAGCCTATGTAAAATATTTTATGTACATGAGTGAAATAATAAACTGTAGCACAATATGTTCCTCTCCCCCTTTCCCTCACTGTTGAGAGTTCCTTCTCCAAGGAGGGAAAAGGAATCGAGGACTATCTAAGGGGGAAAAATAAGGCTTCTATTCACTTAGTACCTATCTCCCTAGGTTTCTGTGAGGATCAAATGAGATAATACAGCTATTATTGTTATTACTGTTAAAGAAAAAAATATTGTTATGGCAGAAGTATCCCTTCATTCTTTTTTTCCTTTTAATTTTTAAAATATTTATAAGCACTTATTATTTCTCTATCCCATAGTTATCAAACTGAACACTAATTTACCAAAAAAAAAAAGACAACCAAACATGAATTATTAATAAATTCCCACATTGGACATGTTCAAAAATATATTTCTCATTCTTCATTTAAAATCCATTACCCCTCAGGAAGGAGGTGAGCATTATGCTTTATCTCCAGGTCTCTGGAATTACGGTTTATCATTATATTAATCAGAGTCCTAAAATCTTTTAGAATTATTTTTATTTATCATTTTATTGTCATTTTTTAATGGTTCTGGTAATATTTCTTTGTATAAATCCATATAGGACTTCCAAGTTTCCTCTGAAATTTTCTAGTTTGTCAATTCTTATGGCACATTAATGTCCTATAACATTCATATACCATCTTTTATTGAATCATTCTTCAGTAGGTAGAAGCTTCTTTAACTTGCAATTTTTGTCTATTATTTTAAACAATTCTTATTTAAATAGATGTAATTTTCCTACTGTCACCAAACCAGCAGGCCTACCCTCCCCTCTCCTTCTTCAGAATTAGTTTAGCAATGATGACTTTAATTTAGAAAGGTCAAGGTCGAAAGGACCATTGTCAGTTATCTTGACTTATCTTGCCATGAACTTCAATTACTGCAACAGAGAGTGAGGCTGTTGACTTTGCACAATTCTGCCTCATTTTAATTCATGCACAAGTCAAGAAATCACACTTGTGATGTCATTCATACTCTTTGAGAATGAAGGCTGAACAACAGCACAGAAGAGAACAACAGTGACAGACCTACTAATAGTATTGCTGGGTTGAAGGGTAAGAATAGTTACTGAGTTTTGGGTGATCATTCCAAATTGCTTTATTCAGAATGCCTAGAGAAATGAACAGTGAGTGTTTTCACACAGTCCATCCAGCATTTATCATTTACCTCTTTTGTCATCTTTACCATTCTTGTGTGGGTGAGGTGGGATATGAGTTTTCTTAATTTCCATTACTCTAATTTTTAAGTATTTTGAACTTTTAAAAATATAAATTTTTAAAATTTGGATTAATTTCTTTGAAATTTGTCTGCTTATATCTGTTGACATCTATTGGAGAATGAATCTTAATTTTACAAATTTAAATCGGTACCTTATATACGTTGGATACAAGATCATTAGAAGACAAACTTTCCACAAAGACTTTTTCCTGGTTACTATTCTGCTAATTATAGCTTCATTAGTTCCCTTCTGTAAAATTTTTAAATTTTATGTAGTAAAAATTGCCCATTTGGGGTGACTAGGTGGTGCAGTGAATAAAGCACTGGTCCTGAAGTCAGGAGGACCTGAGTTCAAATCCGGCCTCAGACAGGTAACACACAAACCAGCTCTGTGACTTTGGGCAAGTCACTTAACCCCAATTGCCCTCCAAAAGGCAAAAAAAATAATATGTTAACATTATAGCCAAAAGATAGTACAGTTTGGTCATTTTCCTTCCTTTTTTATTCTTTGTTTACTTTGTATTGATGCTTCTCTCTCCCTCTCTCCCTCTCCCTCACCCTCTCTCTGTCTCCCTCCCTCTCTTCTTCTGTTTTCCTATTCTCTCCTGTCCTCTCCTGTCTTCTCCCCTCCTCTCCTCTCCTCTCCCTTCCTCTTTCTTTCATTTTCCTTTCTTTTCTCTTATTCCCTCCCCAAGGAAGCCCTCCCTTGTAAAGTGTCTACACATTGGGTGTATCTGCAAAATTGTGTCTCTGATTCATTTAAAAAATTAATGACAAGAAACAAACAAAAAAAAAACACCACTTATTTTCAATTGATGAATAAATCACAATATTCTTAGAAGGGAGCAACAGAAGGAAGAGAGGAATCGGATCATCAAATATTTGATCAATAAAGAATCTTAGGAATGATTTAATCTCTAAAATGAATAATCTCTAATCTCTAAAATGAATAAAATGAGAGCTAGAGAGGGAGAGAAGGAGTTGTCGAAGGTCACACAACTTAATGACAAAACTCAGATTAAAATCAAAGTGAATGGAAAGAAATAGAAGAAAATAAAAGAGGGCGTGGCTAGGTGTGGCACAGTGAATAGGGCACTGGCCCTGGAATCAGGAGGAACTGGGTTCAAATTCGACCTCAGACACTTAACACTTACTAACCATGTGACCTTGGGCAAGTCACTTAACCCCAATTGCCCTGCCTTCCCACTCCAAAGCGGGGGTGGGGGGGAGGGGATAATGAAGGTGTTGGAAAGAGCAAAATGTAAAGTTAGTGACTCTTTTCACCTCAACTTTATCCATTCTTCCATCTTCAATCCAAGTCATTGTTTCCTACTGGGCTGCTTTGAAAACATGTTTCAGCTAATGCTACTCTAGTCTGTAATAAAAAAAAAATGTGAAATTTTGGTAATATTAATCAGATTCAATTTAGTTTATAATTGAAAATCAGCCTAGAGCCCTAATGGCTAATCCATTTGTAACCCTACACTACAGAAAAACAAATCAGTGTTTAAATTATTCCAGTGGATTTCTAGAAATTTCAATACAGAGAGTATAATTCTTGCTCACCCTCAGACCCTAGTTATTCCTGTTGCTTTGCCTCCTCCTACTAACTGATCTCAGTCTCTTTGTTCCCTATTGCCCAGCCAACATACCCCTATTTTGGTAGCCATGAACCCTGTAGCTGTAGACTATTTAATCCAATCTCCATGATTGTCTTCATTCCCAGATCCACCTGGCCAATAACAATCCTTGCTAGATCTCTCTAACTTCCTTTGCTTTCTTCATCATTTCCATCCCTTTATCCATCTCCTTTCCAAAAACTGAATACATTGTTTTGCTTTTTTGACAATCTTTCCTTATGCTCCTTCCTTAATAATTTTGACATAGTGACAGAAACAAATCGTTTCTCCTTAATCAATTAATATTTATTAAGTACCTATTGATATTCTAGGCACTGTGCTAAGGACTTCTAATGTTCTGCATCATGTGGTCACAATTACTTTCTATTACTATTACACTCCCCAATGTAATTTAGGATCTAGGTTAATCAAAAAACACTTATAAAGTGTCCATTCTTCATCAGGCATTCCGTTTGATGTTGAAAATACCATACAGAAGTGAAACAATTGCTACCCTCAAGCTTATAGTCTATGTGAAGGAAACCACATGTGCACAGAGTAACTAACATGTACAGGTATAGGAATATGCAAAATAGATTCAAGGTGATGGGGATGAGGATAATATTAACTTTTGGTTGAGAAGTAGATACAGAAAGGCTTCAAAAGAAGGTTACATTTGACTGAATCTTGAAAGAAACTAGGGGATCAAGAAGGTGGATTCCAGTGGGAAGCACATTTCAAACAAAGGGAAAGAGTGTAAAAGAAGAAATGTGAAACGTAGTGTTGTCTATGAGAAAAGGTAAAAGGTTGGAATGACTGGATGGTAGATTACGTAAATGGGGATAATATATACTAATTGTACAAAAGGTAGGTGAATGGCTGATTTTGAAGGTCTTGAAATGTCAAACAGAAGAGGTTTAATGGAATTTACACAGTGAAGCAGTCATGATAACATTCGTCCTTTAGAAAAACCACTTTGGCCATTGTATAAAGGGTTGATTGTGGAGGGGAAACATTGAGGTAGGGAGACAAATGCAAAGGTTTTATAATCATCTCTCACCCAGTGTATTAAAATAAACACCTACCTTACCTCTACTCTACAATTTAATTTGCACATGGAGGTCTGATTACTCTTTCTAAAGTGTAGATAATCCTATCACTATCTTGCATTTTTTACTGTGTCTTCATTGCTTCCAAAATAAAATCGATATTGTTTAGCCTGGAACTCCACATGATATGTGTAATCTAATTTAAACCGTACCTTTCCTGCCTTTTCTTCTAATCCCTAACTTCAGGGGCCATATAACTCTGCCACTCCTTTAAATTTGGAAAACTCACTCTTTTCCAAAACTTTCTAATGTTTCCCACCTTCTTGATAAAGTAATTCTTTTCTTGCCTTTTATTTAAAAACAACGACAACAACAACAACAACAACTAGATTTTCAAGTCCTTGAGAGTAAATATTGTATCCTATTCATCTTGTTTCCCTCACTGATAGTATCTACCACATAAAAGATGCTCAATAAATATTTCCTAAGGAGTGGAGTTCAGAAAGGAGGATGAAGAAGATGATTGTATCTTTGTTGTATAGATATAAATCCTAAAACATCTGTTGAATACAGAGCATTCCCTTCTTTTCTAGAGTTTTTTTTTTTTTAATATTTCCTGGCATGTATTAGTCTTTTGTCAGGCAACACTTCAACTTTAGAGACTATTTATGAATCAACAGTTTCTCTTACTCAGGATGTGGTTGCTTTGCCACAGGGATTTCAGGAAGGATTCTCATGACCCTTTCCAAAAATTTGTTGGTGTCAAACCATCTTGGTTTCTGACTTCAACTACTTTAGGTCACTGGGAGAGCTTTTCCATTTGTTTGAAGAAAACAGCAATACACTACACTGACCTAATGGCTATCAGTTAAGATGAAACATTACTGTTCTGTGTGTTATTAGCCATTGCTTTGAAAGAGGCACTGAAATAAATTTCCTCCATTGGAGTTTTCAAATTATCTTATGGCTTTCATTGAAATCATTGCTGAGTACAAGACATTTAGTAAATATGTGTTGATTGGATTGGATTATACAAGGTTGGAAAGGATTGAATCTTTCCACTAAGGCATCCCATCTTTAGGAAAACGTTTCCAAGGAGTGGTGTGTGTGTGTGTGTGTGTGTGTGTGTGTGTGTGTGTGTGTGCCTATTTGTATCATCTTGAACTATTTTCTGAAAAAAAAATATTGACATTGTTCTGGAATTTTAAAGTGACCATGAAAATAATTTTATGTATTATTTTAGATCTTTTTCAGCAAAACTACACAATCTTATCACTGAGTGGGCAATATAGTCATTAAACACTTTTGGTCTTATTCCAAATGTGTCCTGGAGTTCATGAAATAACAACACGGTGAATTCAATGCTTTGAAAAATTCTCCTGTGTTTAAATTAAAGATACATAACAGCCTTGAAATGAAAATGTAGGGAAGGTGGGGGAAGTTCTATTAGTCATGTCAGTTACCCCCTACAGATGCAATATATTACCAGATGTCAAATATATTAGTGATTATTATAGTGACTTTTCTACTACTTTTTTTCTTTTCTGCTTTTCTTAGGTTCTGTTACAGTTCCTTTCTCTTCCATATTGGCACCTTCTATCCTGATATCTTACCTTAGGGCTTGAAGGGATAAAGGGTGAGTTTCATTTTCTCCCCCCTGTGTCTTACAGTGCCATTCCCACTTCCCAGAGCAGCCTAGTGGAATGATCTTTAGCAAGCACGGCTTTGATACATAGCTAGTTTTCCTCTCCCTGACATAATCCACATCTCCAGGACTAAGAAATCCCAAAGCCAGGCTGAGGCTCAATGATTTTCCTTTCTACTGGCTGGAAGCCTAAAAAACCCACACCCATTTCCTCTCCAAGCTCAATCATTTCATTTTCAAACTTCATCTTGCTTTTGGAAATGGCAGATCTGAGATTTGGAAATGCTGAGCTTTCCAGAAGGAGTTGTGAGGCAGCTTTGAGGTGGTAAGCATGGATCCCTTCTCCTTCAGTTTTTCCCTCAGGTGCAGAAGTGAGGAACATTCAACTCACTCTCTTTTAACACCTTGGACTATGCTCTTCACTTTGCTTTCATCATAGGTGCTGCTTTTATGTCCTATGTGCAGTTCACTTTTAAACAAAGCATAAAGAGAACTACCTCTATATTGAGACAATTATTCCTAGTATAGTCTTTTGCAATGCACAGTGGGTTAAAAGATGTGGAAAAGTAACCTGTGTCTAGTGTAGCTGAGCTGACATTTAAACCTGTGATTGAGATGTCAGTTCCAATGTAACACAACTCAAATTACTGTCTCTTGGTGAGCCAAACAACAGGCTGACTGCACTTTTAAAAGTTTGACTTACTCTTTTTTATTCAGTGCATACTGCATAATGCATTCTCCTTCCTAGAGACAGCAGGAAGGAATGGATGCAAAATAGAAATGAATCTTTGCAATTGAGGTCTCTCAAATTATGACTGTCACAGTTTCCAGATATTTATTCTTGATTCCCAGCATCATTTCTGTCTTAAATGGATTATGCTCCAACTAGCTCTTAACAACGTGAAGAGCAGGGCTGGATGTGGAAAAAAAAAACACATTAGGAGTTAGATAAAAGAAATGCACAGCTGAGAACCATCAGTACCCCGTAGAATTCAAATCCACAATGCCTTTCAACCTCCCAGGGTGGCTTCCCACGTACATTTGACAAGGGGAATGATAAAATAAATACCCGTGGTACTCCACATTAGAGAGTCTTTTGAACAGATTTGTCTTCCCTTGGTTTTTTTTTTTCCCTAACACGCACAACAGAAAGTAGAAATGATGTGGCCATCATTAGATTAACTTGATCAGTACAGACAATCCAACTGTAGGACTAGGAGTAGAGTTTTTTTCTCCCCCCCCCCCCACTTTTGCCTGAAAATTTCCACTGATCAAATCAACCAGGGAATGTTTACTCCCACATTTCTTGTTTGACTGTGACACTACAAACTCAAGGCTGACCATGGGATTGAAATGGTGCTACTTAAAAGAAATCCTTTCCTTTCTTCCCTGGGGAAGATTAATAGGACTGTAAAAGATGAATAGGATTGGATCAGCATGGGATAGTGGAAAGAGAGAAAGCCTTGAAGTTAAGGGAGACTTGGATTCACACCCTGCCTCTGATAGATATTAGCTTTGTGACCTTCAGAATATTCCTTAACCTCTCAATGCCCTGGCTACTCTGCCAGAGGGTAACTTGCTCACAAATGAATATGTATTGGGAGAGGATTTTGTACCCTGAGAGTTGGCCTATATTACGACACCACACTTCTACACATGTCATTTTTATTTTTGTTTTGAATGACCATCTATTTTTGAACAGTCAATACTATAATTTGTTTTGCTTAACTGTGTAAATTTGATATGATAGTTTTATTTTTCTTTCTTTTTTTGGGGGGGTGGGGTTGAATTTGGGGAAATCAGCATAAGGAAGAGTTAATACATGTAAGCATAAATAGACAAATGAATAAATAAATGAATGAGTATCTAGACAGACAAAACACAATAAAAATAAACAAACATAAAATTGAACGGGGATAGCCAAAACATTAATATTCACTAATAGTGCCTTTGCAGTGAACCTAAGTTTTGTAATATACACGTTTTCTAAGACAACCTAACTTCATGAAGTGACGATTGGTATGGAATAATTAATAATGATTTAAACTTTACAGAGTAAGAGATCATGATATAATGTACGTCAACAATTCTGTATTACGACCGTTTTGTGATTTCTTTGGTTTATTTTGTGTTTTTGCCTTGCCTGTTTGTACGTTTTTGGTCCTAACCTATGACTTGATTGCAGTAACCCAGGTCCTTCTAAGGAAATCCCACTTTCCAAAACAGAAAAAACAACTCTTTTGCATAACACTACCCTGCAAGTTACAACCTTAAAGAGTAGTTTGGGGGCCCTGGGAGGTCGAGTACTTTGTCCAAAATAACACAAACAGTTATCTGTAAGTTGGGATTTCAATCCAGGTCTTGCCAATTTCAAGGGCGTTCTTGGCCCATTATACCATGCTTTCTCTCTTTGTGCTATTGTACTTTGGTTAAACAATTTTGAATTGTGTATAATGTGGATATATTAAGCAGAAACTTTGGCATCTAAGAGGTGACATGCTCTGCTGATCTTCATACCCATTTCTGTCTCTTTTAGGATGATTAACAACCATATTTGATCCTCTGTCCAATCCAATTTTAATTGGCTTGAGCAAATGAATTTCTATTGTTTCCCTTGAGAGATTATTCTATTTTCGAGATGACTTGGCTGGCAAGAAATGCTTTCATTGTCAAGGGAATATTTTTCTACTTTCAGTTTCATTCATAGGACCTAGCCATTTTTTTTGAACCACTGGTGCTTAATGCTTAGCCTTCCTTGATATTTACATATTTCAAATAGTAGCTTTCATATCACTATCTCATTGGGTAACCGGGACACGCATATTTGTTTTTTTTGATTCTGTTTCTTTGTAAATCAAGCCCTCTAGATATGTAATCTTCAGGGTTGCTTTTCTTTGAATTTGCTCCAATTTAAAAACATGTTTCTGGCGATGTCATTCTGTTCTGCAATAAAAATGTTCAATTTTTGATAACAGCAATCAGAACTTGCCTTACTTCACAGGGGGAAAATAAACTAGATATTTCCTAATGGTAGATTCATTTGTAATACTATATTACATGAAAATATTCAGCTCTTAGTTTTAACTATTCCCAGGAATTTGTGCATGGGTTTAATGTATGCAGTGAGCATCTGGCCCAAAGGAAGAATTTTGGATGTAGGACTGGTATTTTGTGATAAAAAAATGAGTTTTGACCTTGCTTTGAAAAAATTGTCATTAAGACTGTGTTCATAAGGGGTGTTATACCTAAATGCTTCATCAAAATTGACTCTAAATACAGTTGTAAGCAGGGGATATATTTTTCACTTAGCATTTAACAGTGGAATGAATGCTTTGTGCTCAATCAAAGCATTTGAGAGTTGAAAAGGACCATAATGGTTCCCTAGACAAATTTTCCACTCAACTTAAAGATCCCCTAATCAATATCTCTATTAGATTATACTGAAATGCTTTCAATGATAGGGAACTAATCACCTTGCAAGATACCTCATTCTATTATTTGGCAACCTTAATTACATAAAAAGTGTGTATAATTACATACATATATACACACATGCATATACATACATGTGTATATGCATGTATGTATAGTTTTTAAATATTAAAGCCAAATTTTCCTCTTCAGACCTTCATCTGTTTGTCCTCCTGGTTCTAGTCTCTGGAACAGCACAAATAAGTTGGTCTTCTCTTCTACATGGAAGATTTCAAGATATTTCTAAAGGTTATAAGCAAATTCAAACAAATTTCCTATTTCCAATTCATACCACTATAGCTCACTCATTCATGAGCATCTTCGTCTTTCCTCAATTTTCATAGCATGTTAGTATCTCTTGTTTCACAGTCTACCATGTGGGATGTTTCAAAGACTTATGTAATCTCCCCTACTAGATTATAAGATGTTTGAGAGCATGAATTGTTTTATCTTATTGAGAGCATGGCATAGTGAGTAGATCACTGGCCTCAGAACCAGAAAGAACTAGGTTCAAGTTCCTCCTCTGACAAATACTAGTAGTGGGACCCTTAGTAAGTTAATGACCCCTTCAATGCTCTTAACAACTCTCTCAGACTGTAAAGTGCATAAAAGGTGCTACTTGGATTGGTAGGGTGATTTTCCCATTTGGGAGTCCCCTGTACAAATGAAACCACAGGTTCAGTTCCCACTCATATTTTTTTAGTGTGTATAGTAAATACAAATTTGAGTAAATTAAATGACATGGTTTTTATGTTCTTTTATTATCCTGGTTTCCCTTGAATATGTTGTCTGATTTATCAATATCATTTTCCAGATGCAGAAGCCAGAATTGGATACACTATTCTAACTGACCTGCTGATGTCTGAGAGCAATTTGGCACTATGATCTCCCACATCTATTGTAACTAAAATTCTCTATTAGTGTAGTCCAAGAATTCATTAGTTGTTGGGTTTAATTTGGGGGCAAAAGAGGGAGACTTGGTCCTTGTTACACTTTTGAATCATTGTGATGGCAAATACTTAGCACCTTGTTTCAGCTGAGCCTTGCCTGTGATTATATCAAGTGTTTATTTAGAAATAGAACTTGTGAAACCCACAGTGGGAGGAACTTGCCAAAGACAGGAACAGGTAGGACTTAAGAAGTGGGCAGAACAGGGAGCATATAATGACCATATAAAAGCAGAAGCAGAAGCTGGGAGAGAGGAGAACTGAGAAGGGAACACTTGTGGTGGAGTGACCAGCACCTTGTTTATCTGTTCTGTCTGTGCTGATTTGTGTTTGTAATATTCTGTTCAGAAGCCCTGGAACCTTACTGGAAGCCCCAAAAGAAGATTTTCTTGTTGTCTGTTTACAGAAGTCCTGGAGGAGGGTTTCAGAGGTCCTGGGACTATATTGATAATTTGTGTTGAGTTCTCAGTCCTTTTTTGTGGGTCTGTGTTGAGTTCTCAGACATTGTTTGTGGGTCTGCATTGATTTTACAGGCAGATAGTGAATTAATGATGATGCCAGCAATGTGTATGAATGTTGTTTTGGCTCTGTTAAGGTTTGTCTTCCCAGAAACAGAAACTGTGAAAGGATTTGAGATGGACTGGACACTGTGAGCTTCAATATGGAATGGGAGGTAGATGAGGAACTGGACGAGGAGCTGAGAGCTGCCTGCCTGTGAATCCAAGTGACAGTTGGGTAGATTCAGGCAAGAGCACAGAAGAAGAACCGTGGAATCTGGGAGCCAGCCTCCTGCAAAGATGAAAATACCTCTCATTGGGTACTTAGTGCTGACTGAGAATATCATGCTTACTGTGGCCTAGGGGTGGGATAACTTTGTATTTTGTACCTTATATGCCTTAAGGATGATTGGGTTATGAATGATTGGAAACCAAACTCTAATCAAGAAGAAAGAAGACTTTTTGACTGAGAGATTAAGACAATGTGACCTAGGGGTGGGAAAACTTTGTCTTCATGCTTTGTGTCCTTTAAGAAGGATTGATCCTTAAGGATGATTTAGTTAAGGACTTACTGAATGATATCTTTGGTTTAAAGCTATTTGGCCACCTTAGGGATAAGTTATTATTTTGTATCATTGTGAATGCTGTACTTTGGTTTCTGTGAATGTTTTGCCTTAGTTTACTGCTGAATAAATAGGGAGTTCACTATACTATATGAACAGAACCTTAAAGCTATTCACAACAGCATTACCCTTTAGAGTTGCTCATGCTTATATTTACACTCATTGAACTTGACAATTAATTAAAACTCCCAAGTCATTTTCAAAGCAATAGCCCTATCCTTGTTTTATACTTGTATAGTTGACTTTTTGGACTGAAATTCTTGGATTTACATTTATTCCTATTATATTTCATTAAAAAATTGACCTATATTCCAGCCTACTAACATATTTGAATATCCTGATTATGATGTGTACTATGATATATGTGACTTTTTTTCAGTCAAATTGTTGATAAACATGTAGAATAGACCATAAATATAATGTTGGGCCATTGTATTCCAACGTTGTTGTCAATCTACAATTTTTGTAGATGTTTCTCTAATTAGATACTAATTAAATTTTCCTTGAATGATTTTGACATTTATACTGTATACAGTTCAAAGCTTTCCCATCACTTCCAAGTCAACAGCAGTGCTCAAATGGAAGACACTTGATTAATCCTTTTTGTGTAATAGGAATTACTATTTATTGGTTATGCAGAATGATAGAATTTAACAATCAGAAGAGACATTGGTGGCCATGTATTCCAGCCCATAACCAATGATGATAAAAAATGACTTTTATTTGATTGATACTCGAAAAAGAATTCACTCTGATAAGTGGTAACCTAGCTTTTGCTCATCTTGCCATTGCTGGGAGGCACCAAATGATGGGGGCATGGATTTCCTTACTGTTTCCTTTTTGAATGGTGGCATTTATTCTACAAAATATTTTTTCCCTTTACTTTCATTTAGCCTAAATTTTCCACTTTGCAACTTCCACTCATTGTTCATAATTCTGCTGTCTAGAGCCAAAGTCTATCCATGACACTCCTTTTAATAATTAAAGACAGTGATGGGTCACTGCCAAAGTATTTTATATACGTTACCTTATTTTGTACTCAGAAAATATCCAGGCATTGAGTCCAGGTATTATAGAGTATTATAGTAAATCACATATGTGATATATAAATATATATATGTATATACACATATACATACACATATATACATACATATGTGTGCACATGCATACATACATATACAACTAAACTTGCACACATATTTACACATATACATGCACACATATCATCAGCATATATTCGTTTATAAAGGAAGAAACTGAGGCTAATGGAAGTGAAAATATTTTACCAAGTCTACATAAGTGCTGAAATTGAGAACCTATGATAATCTAACTTTATATTCAGTATTACTTTATACTGCTAGATCATGTTGTATTTCATGAATTGACTAGATGAATGAACATAATGTACAGAAGCCCAATCAATTAACCATTTTATATTTGTTAAGTTCCTATTCACCTAATACTTCATCAAAATGCAAAGTACTTTGATATATCAAACCCAGTCCCTTAACTGAAAAGAATTTGGATAGAAAAGATAAAACATTGTCACATAAAAGACAACTAATAACACAGTATACTATGTACCATTATATAATTTCAAATGTAATGAACAAATATCACCAAATTCCTACCATGATACTTTGAACATATGGAGCACTTAATATCTGTTTAAATTCAGAAGCATTTATCAAATGCCTAAGTGTTATACACTGTCCTAGGTGCTATCAACATAAAATAAAACAAAGAACCCAAGTCTGACTAGAGGAATGTTCAAAGAGCTTATATTCAACTAGAAGAAAATTGAATATACCAAGATAAATAAAGATAAACATCATACATACATACATACATACATAATTTCTGGATGTGGCACATAACCACTTAGGAGAGAAGATTATGTCATTTAACCAGAGTTTAAGAAGAGTTTGCTTCCAAAAAGAAGAGAGGTAAGAAGAGAGAGCACATTCCAAGTTTGGGGAACAGCTTAGACATATACAGGGAACAGCAAGAAGACTAGTATGGGGGGGCACATAGAATGGAGGGAAACATTACATATAGTACATAGTAGAGCTGCTATAGCAGCTGGGGAAGATAAGTCAGAGCCAATATGTGAAGGATTTTAAATGGCAAACAGAGGAGTTGGTATTTTATTTCAAAGGAAATAGTGAACCATTGTGGATTCCAGACCTGGTGAGACTCATATTTTAAAAATGTCACTTAGTTAACTATGTGAAAGATGGATTAGAGAGAGGACAGCCTGGAGCAAGGCACTGTTTTACTGTTATATCTAGTATTGCTAGAAGGAGATTTTCTTCTAGAACTTGAAAACTTGAATGAATGAAATGAAATTGGTTTTTTTGATAAAGTAATTCTAGCATGATACTTTGCACATAATGAAAACATAACATTTTTTATTTGATAACTTCAATTCATCAAGCACTTAATAAGTATCTACTAAGTTCCAGACACTGTCCTAGGTTCTGGGGATAAAAAATAAGATAAACATTGACTGCATTCAAGGAGTTTACATTCAGCTCAAACTTCTTTCTAGTTATATGGAAACACAGATGCATTTGCTTCGTATAGTAGATATGCCTTTGGAAATGTTTATTCAAATTACACTTCTCTAAAGTCATATTTTTAATGCATCTTGGTGAAGAGCCATGGGAAGCAACCTTGCATTAAATTGCTCTGTCAACTCTCCCCAAATTTACCTGTTTGTTGTTATTGTTATTGTTTCTAATGGACTTGGAATCTCACTGTCATAAAGGAACCCCTAGGAAAAAAATTATTGGCGATCAAATTCCTTCTACCAATGCATATTGGCACCTGTTCTGTAATTTAGAGTCTTAGATTGTAAAGTACCTAGAGGCACAGAAAGGTTAAATGATTTGTCCATGGTCACACAGCCAATATGAGACAGATTTCCCTGACTCTGAGGCCAAATTTCTCTCTACTTTGACTTAATGTTTTTTTGCTGGTTCCATAGTATTGTGTGATTGAAATAGCTTTGAAGTGGGGGAGCTATGTCATTAACAAGCTGTGTGACCTTAGGCAAGGTAATTAACTTCTCTGGATTAATTTGCAAAATGAACAGATTTTGTGTGGTGAAATTTAAGGTCCCATCCATCTACATAATTTAATATTTCCGTTGTCTGGATTTTTATATCTTTGTCTTCCTTAAAGCAAGGAATATGTGTTTTCCCAACTGTAAAAAACATATGTATCATTATATCATTCTATAGTTTCTATGAGACTGAACCTTAAAATACTAGTCTTATGATATGTTTGTATTCATTATAGAGAGTAAATAAATATTTTCTGATGATTATGGCACTGATAGATCAACAAGAATTATTTTAGCTAATTTTTATTTTTAAAAAATCCAAATTTTGGTTAATATTTATCATTTACCACCATTGATTTTTAGTTGATCTTGTAAATAACCTTCCTTTTAAAAAATGTTCTGAGATTTGAGATATTCCAAAGCCCTTTTGTTAGTTTTATACTCAGAAAAAAAAATGTAGTTAGGCCATTCTCTACAAAAGGACATCTGCTTCTCTCATTCTGAAAGTGCTACATTCTTCTAGTGACCTTCAGGGCCAGTAAGTTTCTGATAGATTGTGGTAGAGATGCAAAAAGACTCTAATTAGGCACCTAGAGGAGAACTGTTGTTCTTTATTAGCAAATGTATTAGTTTATGTAGAAATATGGAGGCATTGAAATAGGTACATTTCATGGTAAAAACACAAGTAAATGTTTCATCTGAAACTCATTCCACATTGGGAGTTCCTAGTAAGAATATCTGCTTCACTTCTATACTACCTTAAAGGCCAGTAAGTGAGGATCTGCCAAGGCTAGATACATATTTAGACTTTAACCTTGAGTGAGGAGGATCTAAGGTCAAGGAATATTCTATGTAGGGGTAGCTCTGCTCTATGGACCTTGGAGGCCAAACACACACACACACACACACACACACACACACACACACACACACACACACACACACACATCCAGAGGGCCTTCCCAATAGTCTTTTACAGGAAGACTACCTATGAATAAAAGAACCATCAGTTTTGTTTGTTTTTTTTTCCTTTACAGCTTACTCCAACTTTTATTGCATCACAGTTTATTATACAAGGCAACTTAGAGCCATTTGGTCCAGTTTACAGGTGAAGAAATTGAAACTTAGGAAGGTTAGTGACCTGTCTAAGCACATACAAGTAGTAAGAGGCAGAGATTGGATTTAAACATGCATTCTCTAACTGCAAATCTACTGACCCTTTCGCTGTAACAAACTGTAAATGGAATTGTTTACAAAACTGTTGTGTCCAGGCTAAAATCAAGAATTCCAGAGCAAGGAATAGATACTATGAGACCTTCAAGATTAATTGTCATCATAAAAAAAAAACAAAATTAGAATGAGTTCCTGTGTGTTAGAAGAAGTACTACTTTGAAAGAAATTTCACGAAGTGAATTAGGAGACCAGTGCATTACAGGCTGTCATACCAGCTAAACTGTTCATCAGGTGTCGTTACAATATGGGTTTTGAAGCAGCCAGGACAAAGGGAGGCTCTTTTAGTTAATGTTGAGCCAGTTTGTATCAGGCAGTGATGAGCTTAGCCTTAATGGTGTTATCCTAGATTTGATACTTAGTCAAATTACCCCTATATAATATTTAACTTGCTGTTGCATGGGAATGACTAAGAGGTAATGTGGTATTATTGGAACTTCACTAGGCCAGCTTGAGGGAAAGGGAGGTAAATAGTGTTTGCCCTTTGTAATCACAGAATACATGGTTTGTGTTTATATTCATATATACATATCTATATATGTTTATATTTATGTATATATGTATGTACATATTATATATTATTTGTATATATTTATATATTATATTAAAATAATGGGTTATATATACATTTATATGATGTATGTATATATATATATTTTTTTTCAGCTAAACAACTTCAGTATTTGTGTGCCCTTCTCTATTTGTCCTTTTTAGGTTCTGCCAAATATAGTCTCTTAGCATGTCTGTCTATATTGGAATGGGAGAATAGTAAATGGCCTCTTTTTAAAAGGAAAAAGAAATCTATTTTTAAAACTCATGTGAAAATTGTCATACTTTGTTCCACAAATCACATCTTAACTATGTGTATCTGTTCAGTATGGGCACCTAAAGTCACTTTCTAAACTGAAAGATTTTACCTTTTTTTTCCCTCTGTAAAACATAGTCTCAGTAACCCCAAAATGACTAAAACAATAAAGTGAAATCAAAACTGGGTAGAGAATTGACTTGAGGTAGCAAATTAGCAAGACTCCAAGGGAGTTTATTATCCTATAACAGCGAGCATGTCCTCCAATTACATACTGAAGGTATTCAAGAAGGGTGGCTGCCTTGCTTCCTTATAAAAAAAAAAAAAGATAGAAATCCCCCTAAGAGGAAAAAAAAAGTCATTTCTCATTATTTGGAAATCTTTTAGCAGGTTGCATTATCATTCCTCCAAAAAGTAACCCTGGGGCAATGCATTAGGATTTAGCTCATCTGGGTTCAGATCTAGCTCAGTTGCTTTCTAGATGTGACCATGGCAAAGTCATTAAATTTTTTTTTGGGGGGGGAGCTTTTTATCCTCATCTATAATATGAAAACCTTGAACTAGATCATCTTTAAAGTTCTTTCCAGTTCTTACTCCTTTAAAGACAGTTGGTATATATCACGGTGCTAAATCTTGAATACATTGAAACAGATAAATCCAATTCTTGGTGTAAAGGACTATATACTGTAAGATAAAGGACACAGAGGACATAACTGAACAATTTCTGTATATAGAATCATCTGATTTTGGAATGCTAAAGTATCTCACCTAGTCAGCCACATCTCTTTTTAGAGATGAAAAATTGAGGACCATGAAGGATAAGGTTTACTTGGAAATATACATAGTTTAGAATTTCAATGGATTTGTAATTTCGCTGTAATGATCACACCTTCTAATGACACAGTTCAGAATTCATTCATACCTTCTCATTGGTAAATAAAAGTTCTTGTCCACTTCCTTCTGCACATCAGCTAAAAACAGTCTATTAAAAACAATGGAGGGCTTTGCTATGGATTTTTAAGAATATGTGTACCTAAATACTTTTGATTCTCCTAGGTAATGTCTGTGTAGGAGTTTAGTAAAATATTAATTCTTACTTATTTTTAAAGGTTCATGTGGATGAAATGATGTTTGTTCTATTACATAATTAATCAAGAAATATTTATTAACCCATTTTGGCCAGGCACAGTAATAAATGCTGGTGACACGAGTACTAGGAAGATAATAATGCCTACTCATAAGAAGCTTACATTCTAATGAGGAAGATAAATAAAGCATAAATCATTAATAGTCACTAAATACAAATTTGTACGAAGTAAATAAATGCAAGTTAGTTTGAGAAGAAGGGGTCTAGAATTTTCAGGGATAAGGAAAGACTTCACACAGAAGTTGGTTCATGAGTTGCATCTTAAATGAAGAAAGCCATTCCTTGAGTCAGAGTTAAGTGGGGAACATTTTCCTGGTATGGCAGACACCCAGTGAAAAGGCATAGAGATTGATGATGGAGAGTTATATGCAAGAAACAGAGAAGGTTAACTGGATGTCACAGAGAATAGGAGGGGGACTAATTTCCAGTGTGACTGGTACGATGAATTGAAACTAGATTGTGTAATGTTTTAAAACCATAGCAAAGGAATATGTATGTGTATATATATAAATTCTAGTTGTAATAGAAAGCGATTGACATTGGTTGAGTAAGGAAGCAATGTTGTCTATCTTTTTTTATGGGGGAAGGTAGGGCATTTGGAGTTAAGTGATTTGCCCAAGGTCACATGGCTAGTGTGTGTGTGTGTGTGTGTGTGTGTGTGTGTGTGTGTGTGTGTGTTAAATGTCTGAGGCTGGATTTGAATTCGGGTCCTTCTGACTCCAGGGCTGGTGCTCTATTCACTGTGCCACCTAGTCACCCCCGGATCTCTATTTAAAGAAAGTTATTTTGACAGAACTTTGTAGGAAGGAATGAAATGGGGAGAGACTTTAGGCAAAGAGAACAATTAAGATCCTATTGCAATTATCTAGATGAAAAGTCATGAGGGCCTGAACTAAGATGTAGTGGCATGAGTTAAGGAAGGAAGACAAATGTGAGAGACATTGGGAAAGTACAATAATAAAATTAATTTACTGACTGAATGTATGGGGTATGTAGGGGTGAATAAAGAGTGTTAAATAATAAATGCTGAAATTGTGAAATTGATATACAGGAATAATGGTGTTGCCTTCAATAGAAAGAGGAAAGTTTGGAAGAGGGAAGGTTAGTGAGAAAGATAGTAAGTGTCATCTTAAAGTTTAAAATGTGTCTGGGATGTGAAGTTTGATAAGCACACATATATGTGTGTGTATACATACATATTTACACATATATGCTCTTATTTGGCTCTGTTAAATAGGAATTAGGTGAATATGGACTGAAGAGATAATTTGATATTAATAATAATAAGAAAGGCGTGATCTAGGCTAAGTCTAAGTTAATAACATCAGGAAACATTTTTACTCTGACTTTTGATACTTTTTCATTCAGAGTTAGGAGCTAAAGGGTAGTGCATGAATAACATTTCCTGGTGTTAGATGACAGTAAGAACAAAATAAAATGAAAAACACACTACTCCACCAAAAGTTATGGTCATATATTTCCCCCCTTCTTGTGTAAAGAATCAATGTTACCTTATTATTAGCTGTATGACTATGAGCATGCCATTTCCCTTTCCATGGTCTTAATTTTCTCATGCACAATGAAATATAACTAAATTAAAGAATCTCTACTATCCATTTAACCCCCAAGCCCTCCGATTCTGTGATTCTACAGATTATTATTTAATTCAGCATCTTCACAAGCATAGTTTAGTATACACTTAGAATTCACACCACATTATGGAAAATATAAATTATATACACTCTGCTTTTATGGAACTTTATAGGCTAAGATGTGTTTTCAAAAGGAAGAAAATAATAAAAAAAAATCCTATTCTAAATTGCTACTGAGCCAAGCTGACAATCAGGCTTGTGTTACATGCTTTAAACTTAGGAACAATACTATAAATAAATTTGAATCAAGAAAAGAAATCCATTTCTTAATTTAGCTCTATTTAATACATGTTAAATCATAATGAACCCCAGACTCTTGGAACTGTCCATATCTGCACAATGTCAATAGCTTTCCCATTCATCATCTCTAATTCCTTATCAGAGATATGATACATTTCCCTCTCATAAATCTTTATTTTAATCAATGTGCAATTAAAGAAAGGTTAATTATCTTTCTAGAAGGTAGGAGGGAACTCTCATTCTTCAACTGGTTGCCACTGTAACTTTATTTTTTGGCCTGACCAAACTGATATTGCACAAATGTGAGGAAATCAGGTGATTAATCACTTATTAAGTGGTTCCTGTATGCTAGGCATTTGGAGTAAATACATAAAAGTGAAAGGTCTCTAATCTTTAAGAACATTCTTATGTGGGAAACAATATATGTGTATCCATACACACACTGACACACATGCACATACACACACAGGCACATATATATATGTGTGTGTGTGTGTGTGTATAATATATATAAATATATACATATATGTGTGTGTACAATATATATAAATATATATGTGCTTATGTGTATATGTGCATGTGTGTCAGTGTCTTATATATGTATATACACACATATATATACATATATGTGTATATATATACATATATATGTGTATATATATATATATATATATATATATATATATATATATATATAAAGGGAAATGGCATGCTCAAAGACACAGAAGTTAGTGAGAGATAATAGATATATAGATAGATACACCATAACTTATAGCACAATTGTATAGGAAAGAAGAGGCTATAAAAGCCTTCTACAGAAGGTACCACTTGAGCTAGGTTGTAGAGTAAAAAAGTTGTTAGAAGAAGCAGAGGTAAGGAAGTACCATTTTTCAGGTATGGGGGACTGCCAGTACAAAGATACAGAGATGGGAGAGGAGTGTCGTATATGAAGCTTAGCAAGAAGAGTAATTCAGGTGGACTTCAATTCCTAGAGGGAAACAATATACAAGTCCAAAAAAGTAGTTTTGTGATAGATTGTGAAAAACATAATATGCCAAACAAAGGAATGTATAGTTTATCCTAGAATGTATAGGTTGTTACTGTAGTGTGGTGTGTGTGTGTAATGGCAAGCACAGAAGTGGTTCACACCTTGTTTCAATATGTTAAGAAACAGAATGTGTGAATGCCACAATTTGTTAACTCCTGGGGAGGAGCAGATGACTATATAAGGAGAGCCTCAGGCTAGAGATAGCAAAAGCTGAGAAGAGGACTCTTCTGGTGGCAGAGTCGAGAAGGAGAAAACTTGTGGTATCCCTGCACCATGTTTGTCTGCTCTGTCTTTGTGGATGCTTGTTTATGATACTTTCTGCAGAAGACCTGGGAGCTTACTGGAAGCCCTGAAAGAGGCTTTTCTGGTTGGATTTTTAGAGTCCTGGAGGAGGGCTTTGGAGGTCCTGTGACTTTACTGATAATTTGTGCTGACCTCATGGACCTTGGTTGTGGGTCTGTGTTGATTTCTATGTTGATGATTTGTGTTGGATTTTCAGACCTTGTTGGTGGGTCTGAATTGATTTCACAGGCAGATAGTGAATTGATCATGATGCCGGTAATGTGTATAAATATTATTGTGGCTCTGTTAAGCTATGTCTTCCAGAAAAAGGAACTGTGAAGGACTTGAGGTATACTGGACACTGTGTGCTTCAATGTGGAATGGGAATTAGAAGAAGAACTGGACAAGAAGCTGGACAAGGAACTGGGAACTGCCTCCTTTGAATCCAGGTGACAGTTGGAGCTGGGACCATGGAAGAGGAACCATGGAAACTGAGAACCAGCCTAAAGTCAAACTGAAGGAAGACTTTACTTGGATATTGTGTACCAAATGAGAAATTGTTAATTTAGTAGTGACTAGGGGTGGATGGCCTGTATATTTTCCACTACCTCTTAAGAGTATATTGAGTAATGACTAATATAAATATAAATATAAATATAAGTTCCATTTTAGGCACGGTGATTTTGAGATGCCTATGAGACATGACTGAGTAGTGAACTGATGATTGAATAGTAACCGATGACTGAATAGTGACTGATTTGTAACTTAGTGTGCCCCATGTGTGGAGAACTTTGACTATTGTATTTTGTGACCCTTATGGAGGCAACCCTCCTTAAGGATGATTGAATGATTGAGTTACTAAATGATTGTCCTTTGTTGAAAACTATTGTGACGATGTTGGTGAAAATTATGTGGCCATTTTAGAGATAAGTAATTATGAATGATGTATTTTGATTTTTGGTGATAAGTTGGAACACTGTGAATGCTGTACCTTGATTTTCTCTGAAAGTTTTGATCTGATTTGTTATTGGATAAATAAAGTGTTCACTATACTGTGTATTCAGAACCTTGAAAGCTGTTCACAGCAGCAGTCCTCTGGAAAGCTGCTCATGCTTGTCTTTACAGTGTGTGTGTGTGTGTGTGTGTGTGTGTGTGTGTGTGTGTGTGTGTATGTGAGAGAGAGAGAGAGAGAGAGAGAGAGAGAGAGAGAGAGAGAGAGAGAGAATGAGGGAAAGATATATGATCAAGTCATCTCTCTGGAGGTCATGTAGAAGACTAGTTGGGGTAAGGAGAGATTCAAGTCAGGAAGGTCAATTAGGAGGCTCTTAGAATAGTCTAAATGAAAGAGATATGATGAGGACATGAACTACAGTGGTGGCTGTGAAAGTGGAGAAAAATGATCACATGAAAAATCTTGTGGAGGTAATAACCAACAATGTTTTGGCAACTGACTGGATGTATGGAGTAAGTAAGGAGTTAAGGGCAATGCCAAGTTGTGACCTTGTGACCCAAGATAGATGATTAGTAAGCTGAACATGAATAGGAAAGTTTGGACTAGGGTTTGATTTGGGGAAAATATAAGTTCCATTTTAGGCATGGTGATTTTGAGATGCCTATGAGACATATAGTTTGAAACATATGATAGTCAATTGATGATGAAGGCTTAAATTCCAGGAGATAGCCTGGGACTGGATGTATAGATCAATATTCAACAGGCAATAGATCAATATTCAACAGACAATAGATCAATATTCAACAGACAATATTCAAACCATGACAGCTGATCAAGTCACTGAAAAGCATGTAGATAATGAAGAGGACAGAGCCTTGGAGTAAACTCATAGTTAGAGTTTACATTATGAATGATGATCTACTAATGGAACAGAAAGATAAAACAATATGAATATTATGGGCAATTTTGAAAAGTGGGCTATATTTTTGTAACTAAAGCACACATGTGCATGAATGTGAGTAGTCAAGGATGGAATATATATATATATATATATATAGAGAGAGAGAGAGAGAGAGAGAGAGAGAGAGAGAGAGAGAGAGAGAAGTACATGCATAGATGCATCTTAATACAATAGCTAGTGAAACATTTTTCAAAAATTTTAAGTTCATTTTATTACCTGTGGCTTAGGGCTATTTCTTTATTTTAATTAAAATTTATGTTTATTTTTAGTTTACATCATTCATTTCAGTAAGATTTAGAGTTACAAATTTTTTTACAAAAGCTTTTACAATCTTTCCCCTAACCTCCACCCCTAAACAGTGATCCCACTGTATAACCCCTCCCCCAATCTGCTCTCTCCTGTATCTTCCCCCATGCCCCCTCTAACTTTCCAGTGGGGCAAGATGGATCTCTATACCCAATTACCTGTATATCTTATTTCCCAGGTTCATGTAAAAAGAAATAATAATAATATTTTAATATTTGATTTTAAAACTTTGAATTCCATATTCTTTCCCTTCCACCCTCATCACCCACCCTTACTGGAAATATAGGCAATCCAATATAGGATGTACATGTGTAGCTAAGCAAAACATTCCCATAGTAGATATATTCTGAAAGACTGACTATATTTCCCTCCATCCTCTCCTGCTCTCAAAGTATTCTATTCTCTACTTTGACCCTGTCCCTTTGCAAAAGTGTGTGCTTCTAACTTCTCTCCCCCGCAACCTGCCCTCCCCTTCATCATCCCCCTTTTCATCCCCTTCTACCCTGCTCTCCTGTAGGGTAAAATACTCTATTTAGTATGTGTATCATTCCCTCCCTAAGCCAAATTCATTGAGAGTAAGGTTGACCCATTCCCTTTTGCCTTAATGTTCTTCCCCTCCATTGTAACAGTTTAACCTTGCCTCTTCTATATGAGTAAATTTACTCCATTCTGTCTCTCCCCATTTCTCATTATATTCCTCTCTCACCTCTCAATTTCACCTTTTAAATATTATCCCTTCTTATTCAATTGGTCCTATGCCCTCTGTCTATGTATAACTGTACGCATATATACACACACTCAAATATGTGTTCATATGCCCATATATCCTCCTATATAGACATGTATGTATGTAGGTATACACACATACATACATATGCACACACATTTACATTTCCTTCAACTATTCTCATATTGAGGAAAGTTTCATAAGTTACAAGTATCATTTTTCTGTGTAGGAATGTAAATAGTTCAACTTTGATAAGTTCCTTATGATTTCTTTTCCCTATTTACCTTCTCATGCTTCTCTTGCTTCTTGTATCTGAATGTAAAATTTTCTATTCAACTCTTTTTTTTTTCATCAAGAAAGCTTGAAAGTCCTCTATTTTATTGAATGACCATATTTTCTCCGTGAAACATGATACTCAGTTTTACTGGGTAGGTGATGCTTGGTTTTAATCCCAGCTCCTTTGACCTCCAGAATATTATATACCAAGCCATTCCATCCTTTAGGGTAGAAGCTTCCAGATCCTGTGTTATCCTCATTGTGTTTCCACAATATTCAAATTGTTTCTTATTGGCTGCTTTTTAAAGCCAACTTCCTTAGTCACATACTCAGAATTAATGGCAGATGATTGCATATATAAGAACACAAAATATCCCAAAGTTTGAGATCCAATGCCTAGTGATAGCTGTTGATTAGAAGAAGAGAAATGGTGTAGCCTGGAAATATGCTTTCAAGATATTTGGAACGGGGGCAGCTAGGTGGCGCAGTGAGTAAGAGTGCCGGCCTCGGAGTTGGGATGACCCGAGATCGAATCAGGCCTCAGAAACTGAGCACCCACACACAAATAATGACTAGCCGTGTAACCTTGAGCAAGTTACTTAACCCCAACTGCTTAAAAAAAGATGTTTGGAATGAGGGAAACTATATCTGAAGACAGAAGCATAGCTGATATCAGTAAGAAAAAACCTAAAAGAAATGTATGCATTTCTGTTAGTTTTTAAGTTTCATTTTCTTTCCATTTTAGTGATATTTGAATGAGCTATTTGATAAGGAAATTAACATCCTTCTAGTATTCTAATTCATAAATAACAAGGGAATGAACACATTTTCTAGAACCCTGGAAGACCTATGTAAAAAAAAAAAATCCCTTCTCTTTTAAAAAGAATCATCCTGGGGGGCAGAGCCAAGATGGCAGAGTAGAAACAGCAATTATGGGGCAGCTAGGTGGCACAGTGAGTAAGAGAGCCGGCCTCGGAGTTCAGATGACACGGGATCCAAACCAGCCTCAGAAAATGAGCACCCACACATAAATAATGACTAGCCATGTAACCTTGAGCAAGTTACTTAACCCCAATTGCTTAAAAAAAAAACAGCAATTATAAGGTGCTCTCCCCCCCAGACCACTACCAAACCATGGAAAAGGGGACTTTGAACAACTTCTGTAGCCCCAGCACTGACAGAATGACACAGAGAAGCTAACATCCTGATGAGGACAGCCCAGCAGCCCTGCAGGGAGCAGCAAGCACAGTGCTCTGAGAGCCAACAGAACAGCGCATGTGGCACCAAACTCAGGTCCAAGTGAGCATGGGTTTTAGGGCAGCCAGGACAGCAGCGGGCTGGAGGGACCCCAGAACACAGCTGTGGCGAATCCAGAATTATCAAGACAGACATGCCTAGGACAAAGTGAGAGGTTAGTGCCCTATGGACTTTGGGAGAAGTATTTGGGGAACGTGTTGGCTTCCTCCCCTGGAGGCTAGAAGCCCCTGAGGAGACAAGGCACACTCGGCACTTTGCAGCTTCAGTGGCAGCTTCAGCTCCTGACCTGCGAACTGTAGGGAGATCCAGCAATCAGTCTTGGGGGTTAATCACTCTTGCTTTATCCTGCTTGGATCTGGATTGTGATCTGGGGGGGAGGTTTGGGGTGGGTATCCAACTTGCCAAAACTGGAAGTTGTGAAGACCCCAACGCTCAGGACAGAAGCTCCCCTGTCTGGTGGCAGAGTCCTACCGTGGCAACAAGCCCCAAAGTCAAGTAATTAAGTGGCAACATGCCTAGGCAAGGGAAACAAAATAAACAGAAAAATGCAACATTAGACTCCTATTTTGGGGGCAAAGAGGATCGAAGCATGGAACAGGAGGAGGACTGTGAGGTCAGAAATCCTGCTCCAAAAGCCCCAAAGGAAAATATGAGTGGGTTACAGGCCATAGAGGACCTTAAGAAGCAGATAAGAGAAGTGGAGGAAACATTGGGAAGAGAAATGAGAAGGATGCAGGAAAAGTATGAAATGAGGGTCAACAGCCTGAATGAGGAAAATAACAACTTAAAAATAGACTAAGTCAAATGGCAAAGGAGGCCCAAAGGGGCAATGAGGAGAAGAATGCCTTAAAAAGTCTAATTTGCCAGATGGAAAAAAAAAATCTCAAAAGTTCGCTGAGGAGATTCATTCCTTCAGAGTTAGACTGGAGCAAATGGAAGCCAATGACTTCATGAGAAATCAAGATGCTGTTAAACAGATGCAAACAAATGAAAGAATAGAAGGCAATGTGAAATATCTCATGGGAAAAACCACTGCCCTGGAAAATAGATCCAGGAGAGATAATTGAAAAATTATTGGACCACCTGAAAGCCATGATCAAAGAATGAACCTAGAAATTACCCTTCAAGAAATCCTCAAGGAAAATTACCCTGATGTTTTAGACCCAGAGGGCAAAATAGAGGTTGAAAGAATCCACCAATCACCTCCTGGAAAAGATCCCAAAAAGAAAACTCCCAGCAATATTATAGCCAGGTTACAGAATTCCCAGATCAAGGAGAAAATACTCCAAGTAGCCAGGAAGAAACAAGTTCAATATTGTGGAAACACAATCAGAATAGCACAGGACCTGGCAGCTTCTACACTGAGGGATCAAAGGGCATAGAATATAGATAATCCAGAGGGAAAACGAGCTGGGATTAAAACCAAGAATGACCTTTATAACTTTATAAAGCATTCTTGAGGAAAAAAAAACCGTGTTGAATAGAAAATTTGACATTCAGACACAAGAAGCAAAAGATGATTGAGAAGGTAATCAGGGAAAAGAAACCAAAAGGAAATTATCAAAATTGACCTATTTACATTCCTACATGGAAAAACAAAAACTGTGACTGATGAAACCTTTCTCAGTATAAAAATAATGGAAGAAGGGTATATGGGCATATGAATACATATGTGAATGTGTATATATGTTTACAGGTATACATGGATAGAGGGAACACGTCGAATTTGGTGGGAAGGGATGATACTCAAGGGGTGAAGTTAAGAGGTTAGAGAGGGAGGTGGCAAGAGGAGATGGGGAGAGACAGGGGAGGGGGCAAACTATCTCATGTAGTAGAGGCAAGGGGAAGTAGTTGCAAGGGAGGGGAAGAAGAGCAGGGCAAAAAGGCAAAACCAAATTCTCATTGAATTTGGCTTAGGGAGAGAATGACATACATACTAAATGGGATATCTCACCCTGCTGGAGAGTAGGGGGAAGGGGGATGAGAGGGGAGGATGATGGAGGGGAGGGCATTCTGGGGGGAGGGGAAGTTGGAAGCACCCACTATGGAAGAGGGACAGGATCAAAGTAGGGAACAGACCAGGTGGGGGGGGGGTGGGATGAGTATGAGGGAATTATAAGCAGCCTTTTACAATATATCTACTATAGTAATGTTCTGCATAGCTATACATGTACAACACGTACTGAATTTCTTCTCTTCCCAGAGGGAATGGGTCACAAGGGAGGAAAGGAATGGATCTGAATTTCGAAGTTTTAAAACTAAATGTTTCAAACATATATATATATATATATATGAAAAGAATCACCGTAATCATCCATTCAGCCTAATATATTCATATTAGGGGAAAAAGTTAGGGAAAATACTAATTACTTAGATTATAACATAAAACTGAATAACCATTCATTTGAATAATATTTTCAATATCTGTTTCTATAAGTTTTTGTATTAATGTAATCGGCATATGTATAAATACATAATGTGTATGCACATGTATGTATTATATGCATACATGTACTTGTATAGATGGGTGTGTTTGCATGTATTTAGATAGGAGAGTGCTATAGTGGCAAAATGCTTGGATTTGGCACTAGAAGACCTGTGTTTGAATTATGTGTGTGCTATTTACTACTTGGGAGAACTTGGTCAAGTCTCTTGATGTCACTATTTACTTTGCCTCATCCTTAAAATGAGACAGTTGAATTATATGATCTGTGAGATCACCTCAAGCTCAAACCATGAACCTAAGATAAAGGACACACACTAAAAATGGGCATTGTCTATCTGAGTTCAATGCTAATGAATTCGTTCCAGCACTGGTTATGACGGAGAGATTGGGCTGTAGCAAAGTAGATTTATGATTACAGCAATCTCAAATCACCCCGTCATCAAAACTCATATTTTATTTTTTAAACACCAATATATTTCTGCTGTTGCCACAAAACTATGAATAATAGTATGTCAACATTTCAAAAGACCAAAAATTGCAGTTAACCCAACAGATAATATAAATACTACTGTCAAATGTAAGAAGGGTATAGGATATTACCAATGATGACTGAAATGTAAGAAGTGACATAAAAGAAGAGGTAATGTTATCAGATAGAAAGAGTAATAGATAATTGATAAACAGTCTGAAGGTTTTATTTAAGCCCATGATATATTAAAGGAACCACAAATGGAGAGTGTTTATTTAATCCTCTTTTGAAGATTATACATACAGACAGAGACATATATGTGTGTGTATATATATATATATATATATATATATATACACACATACATGTCTATAATCTTTCCATAGAAGTCCCATGAGTACATATATACATAATATGATATGGATATCTATATACCCATAGATACTTTCAGTATCTCTATGATTCCTGAGACAAAAAGTCCATTCCCTGGCCATTACTCACCTATGTATATTCCTCTCCCATATTAGAATGCGAGCATTTGAGGACAGGGGCTAGTTTTCTTTTATATTTATATCCACAGACCTTAGCACAGTGTCTGGCACACAGAAAATCTTAATAAGTGATTTTTAAAAATTTAGTTATTCATTCAAAAGAATTACAAAAAAGAGAAAAGGAATAAAATTGGTGATCTTTATGAGTACAAGCTAAATTCACATGTATGGGATTTTGGATCACTATTGGTAGTGAGAACATCCAGATGTATGGTATTATTGAGTCATTGAAGTATTACAAAGGAGAAATTTTCTTGAAAATTTCTTTGTTGTCCAGTGTTATGCTCTTAGCCAAAAATGTTATATTAATGGTGGCATTTCTTGGGAAAAGACATTTTTCAGGAGGGAACTAATAAGAACACTTTAAAACCCCTCCAATCCATATAAATAGGGGATGGGAGAAGAATTTAGAAGTAGAAGTAAACTCAGAGATCACTTAGCTTAATAAATTTATGATATATTCAATGTGTTTGGATATAGATAAGAGTAGGGTTTTTATACTATACCCAATAGGAGATTAACAGAGATAAAGCTCTCACTGTTATTAATTCACTATCTAATCATAAATTGTTGGCTTATATGGTAACCATTCTTTTTCTCTGGGTTTAAAAGTTAATTGGAACAAATGGATTCAGGGCTACTTATCACATGGAATGCTAACAAATAAAAGTTTAGCAAAGTATAATCTTTACCTTAGTCATGCCTGAGATTACTTGAAGGAGACAAATTTTTGTTGTTCTTTGTAGTAGGGAAAATTAATATTTGTACTCATTCAGGTTGTATTCAGGGCTCTGTGTCCATTAATGAAATTTCTTGGAAAATTCTTTGAGTTGGGATAGCTTCAGCTATTGACACTATGACTTACTATAAGGACTAGGAATTTCTTGATCTGTGAGAATAGAGGGGGCCACTTGAGGAATATCCATTCTTAGACAGTAGGAAAACTTGTTGCTACCAACCAAGACTATGATTAACGAACGGGCTCATTCTGATAGGTACTGTGTACTTGGCAGGTGGCAGGGTCTTCCTTTGGAGCATCAAACTGCACCTATTTATAGAATTTATTTTATTTTATTTTATTTTATAGAAGACCCTTGCTCTAGAAACAGAAGGAAGCTCCTGTCTTCAACAGTCCAAAACCTGAAGTCTAACATTTAATAGTGAACTCCTCTTCACTTTAGTTATTCAAAATGTATGGCAAAAAAGTTAATTTGTTATTGACTGCCTCTTCCATTAAATTTCGAAAACACCTTGTGTGGCAGATGGGCAGAGAATTGATAGGTCAAACGTGGGACACTGTATGCATGGTTTAGTACCTGAACATCTGGATGGTAAAAATGCTAAATATATGTAGGTTAACTTACCTGTATTCCATATTAATATGACAAAGTAGAGTTCATTGCAAAGCAGTCAAGGTTTGATTTAGCTAAAATAGATCACAATAAAAGATGCTCCTCTTCAAATAAATCCTCTTTCTGTTTTATACCTGTGTGGACAATTTCTATACCATACCCCTCAGGCAATTGGCAGCATGCAGTTGATGAGAGTCATCAGCAGACCTTCAAGGGCCATCTGTGCAGATTTTCTGGCTAATGAGCAAAGTTAGAAAGTGGTTGGCCGGGAGAGGTGGTGGGGTAATGGTGTCATGGTGTTTATTTTAACTCCATCTGTACCAGAGATTGGCCTGCTTAAAGAAGGGATTTCCCTGAGCAAAGGTCTGTCTCATCTAGTCAGCCAGCTAAGGCTCTGGCATAAAAGTCTTCAAACTTGTAGTGTCTAACTAGATCCCAATTCTTGCTCTTGGAACAATCACTAATGGTCAGTTATCATCACATTTACATCAGGTGGTAAGGATACAAAAATATGAGTCTGGGACTGGTGGAAGAGACACACTGATTTTAAGTGAGGAACAACATACTTCAAAAATATTATCATTTTTTCATTGAAAGGAACTAAATGAAATCATTTAACCTTAATAATGATATTTCTTATTTGGTTTGTCTTAGTTTCCCTTCATAATTGTTTGAGAACAACTTGGAAGTTCAGCTTTATGAGATAACCAAGGACATCTTATTGTTTTAATTTTGACACTTTTATGTAATGCCCCCTTCCTAAAAACTTCATGTGTGGATTGTGTCCTGAGTTGAGTTTTTTATCTCCAGTTCATATACAAGGCCTGGAACATAGTAGGAGTTTGATAAATACTTTTTGATTGATTAGTGCCTTGCCTAAAGCTCCCTAAATATCAAAGAAGTCATTATGTTACCCAATGAATGGATCTAGTGAGTCTTAGGCATAGTGTATTTACCCAATTTTCTATCATCAAAATAATATAAGTACTTTAGGAAAAGTAGTTGAAGGACAAAAAGAGGTAGAGAGGGCAAAGAAGGGAAGAACAATTAGAAGTACATGGTATCAGTTATAAAATCCTGTTGGGGAAAGAAAACATATTTCAAGATTGTTTCCTTGGTCTTCAGAATAGACATATGAATGACAATAAGAGTCTAGGACAGAGCTTTAGTCTAAGGAAAGTGAGGACAGTTTTGTTAGGATGACCTAGAAGTTTATCAAATACACTATCCAACACTAATCTTTTCACATGGACATTCCTTAGTGGCTTCATTGTATTTTTATTATGCATTCAAAAATCCAAATGGAATTTACTGTAATATTTTTTTTGGAAAACATAAATCTTTATTTTAATATATAAATAAATATTTCTTGATTACATTAAATATTTTTAATATTCATTTTTAAATATTTTGAGTTCCAAATTCTCCCCCTCAATTTTTCTTCTCTATCACCCCTTGAGAAGGTAAGCAATATGATATCAATTATACATGTGAAGTTATGCAAAACACTTCATTATTAGCCAACATGTGAATTTGTATATACATTATGCAATATGAGGCCATAATAATGAAAAAAAAAGTTTGATTGGGTGGCTAGAGGGTAAATGAAAGGAGTAGCAAGAAGTCACTAACTGAATTTTCTGGCATTTGTGGTAAGTCTCAATTTATGCAATGTGATTGTTCAAATCTTATTTTTTCAAGTGTTTTGTATTTTGTATATACTGCTAAACATTTCCTTCTAAAGGAAAAGAGAGATGAGATGTGGGTAGGGCAAAAAGAAGATTGGGGAAGTGAGGACATTTAAAGAAAAAGGGTGATGAGAGAGAAAATGTCCATGGAGGAAATTTAATTTTTGTGACATATTTCTAGAGGAATGACTTGCCTAGAACAAGATATCAAGTCACCATGAAATTGACTATTAAGTTGTAATGTCCTTGAAGACAAGGTCTAACTAAGCATAGAAGAGATACTCAGTCTTCTGCACATAAAAAAGCAAGTTCACCACAAATCACTTTCCTTTTCTGGTTTCTCAGCTATAAGTAGAAGGGATTTGCTTGAGATTCCTTCAAACTAACATTTTGAGACCTTGTAAATCTAGGGAAAGTATATTTTCTACTTTTAGGACAATCTGAGCCCTTTGCTACTAGACTGGATTTCTGGATATTAATTAGTGCTTGAAAGCAAGGAATTGAAGCAGAAATTACTGAATCCGGTTTGCTTTACTTCATCAGCAAAACTTTTCTAGGTGACAGGTTTTTCTAGGTACTTTACATGGTATAGTGGATGGTATGCTGGATTTCAAGTCAGAGGATCTGAGTTTTAATAATGGCTCCTTCATTTACTACCACTGTAACCTTAAGTAAGTCAGTTTACCTTTATAGACTTTGAGGTCCTTATCTATAAAATGAGGAAGTTCTAAATTTCTCTGGTCTTTTCTGACTCTAAATTTATTATCTGGTCAGTGCAATGAGTCACTGAACTCATTCCAAAATGTCATTTCTCAAGATTCTACCTATCCCACATTATTACTCTGCTCCAGAAAACAAAAGAATTACCTTACTCCAGATGAAGAGCAATTAGAGAAATATAAAAAAAGAGATATAAACAGAGTTCTGTGAAATGAAGTGAGCTAAGAAAAGTCACAGGCATGTGAATCATTCAGAGAATGATAACAATTTTTACTTAATCCAAAGTGAAGATCCCAAAGATAAGCAAAAGTTCTTTCACTCGTTCAGCACTCAATAAACATTTAAGTGCATAGGTAACTTATTGGGTACAGGAGATACAAATGCAATAATAAAACAGTGAAGAGAAGGGAAACAAAAGTTCATCTATTCATTCATTCATTCATCACTGAATAAGAATTTATTAAGTGCCCTCATGACTTATTATTTACAAGAGATGCAAAGACAAAAACAAAATAGAACTCATTCATATACACAAAAAGAATACAAAAAAATTCAATGTAAGTCAAAGTAATTTCAGGGGGCAGTTAGAGGGCACTAAGAATATTGAGGGTTTTTTTTATAGGAATGTCTTGATAAATGTTTAAAGATCACCTCTTTGAAAAAAAAACCCCACATATACTTTAAAGTATGACATTATACATATATATTATATGTGTGTATATATATATATTATATATGTGTATATATATATGTGTATGTGTGTGTGTGTGTGCGCGCATGTTAAATATATATGTATATATGACAGTTAAGTTCATGATACAACAAAACAATAAATCAAGTACTTATTTATAGCATGTCCCAATTCCCAAGGTGTAAATGTTCCCATTGAAAACTTAACAATTGGGGCGGCTAGGTGGCACAGTGAGTAGAGTGTTGGCCCTGGAGTCAGAAGGACCTGAGTTCGATCTGACCTCCGACACTTGACGCATACCCAAATAAAAACCTAGCTGTGTGACCTTGGGCAAGTTACTTAATCCCAATTGCCCTCCAAAAAGAAAAAAAAAAGAAAACTTAACAATTCGTTATTGTGCACCAGTTCACACACCCCTAGATTTATTCTTTAGAAAATTTAACCAACTGGGCAATTTTGTTGAAAAGGATATGATTTGAAGTCAGAAGACCCTTTTCAAATTTTGCCTTCTCCACTTTCTACCTTCTTACCATCGACAACTTGCTTAATGTTTCTGGGTTTCAGTTTTCTTATCATAAAACAAAGAGTTGGAGAAATTGATTTTTAGAGACCCTTCTAAATATAAATCCTATGATCATCTTATATTTTAGAATCTTGTCTGAACACGTGTCTAACCTTGCATGGAGATGTAGGATAGATCTATGATGAAACTTGGAAGTTCTTTCTTGGCTAAGATTCCCGATGGTTCCATTTTACTTTTCTTCCTTCCTTTCTTACCAAGACACACACACACACACACACACACACACACACACACACACACACATTATACATTAGATAGATAAATAGATAGATAGATAAACTTGCTTACAGAATCAGCAATTCTTAAAATAAAGTGGATGTTCTTCCCCAATATCTCCTTCTCTTCATTATAAATACAGAATTGTTTTAAAGAAGCAGAAACCTTTAAAACCCAACCCTCTGTGAAGCACTTTTCCTCTTATGCATCTGGAAAGGGAGGTACCTCATAGTAAGTCAAGAGTTTATTTTAAATATGAGTACTGTACCAGCAAGAAAAAATGTTGAAATGAATATACTTAATAAGTTAAAATGAAAAAAAAAGATTTTTCTGGAAAATAGACATATCCTTATTTGCATTTTATTTCATTTTCATTTATGTATGTATGAAACTGGTCATTTTTATAAATATATCTCTGCTTTGAGTGCCTGAATTTTCCTTTTAAAAAATCTTTATACCTTTAATTTGTTAGAATTGAACATGTCATTTCAACTATTCCATTCCATATAAGCCTGTAGCAAATTTGTAAGATTCCTACTCACTCTGGCTCCTTTGTACCCTTCCTTCCATCTGCTGTCCCCATCCCTACTCCCCTCCCCCCTGTTTTACACTCCCTAAAGTCTCATTGTCCTTTTAAACACCTTTCCTCAGATGCTATTTAAACTCATACAAATTCTTAATATCCTTCATTATAGAGCTGTATTTTTAGTTCCTCCCTCCCACCACCACTTACTTACCTTTTGAAACCTTCTGGAATTCCCCAATTTGAAGATATGACTATATGCAGCAGATAATTGTTCTCTTAAAATTATAGCTAAATGCACATATATTTAATTCAATTTAATAGAAACTATTAATTAGAGATTAGTTTCCTATACTTTCCTCACACAAGAAAAATAGAACCTGAATCAGAAATTTGGAACTGATCAAACATACCAGGCACATGCAAGATTTGCTACAGTTTACATTAATCATGTTCAGAACAAAAGCATTTGACAAGAAGGAGTGAAAAGGAAGAAAATAGGAGAAAAACAAAAATATATATTCATTTCTAAAAGCTAGATGACCCAGTAGATAGAGCATTAGGCTTACTCAGGAAGATGAGAGTACAAATCCTGCAAACGGATTTTTACTAGCTCTCTGACCCTTGGGAAAGTAACTCTTATAGCATCAGTTTCCTCATCTGTAAAATGAGAGTGTTGGACTTGACCTCTAAGGTTCTTTCCAATTTGAAGTATAAAATCATATGATTGCCTTGCAAGAATCCTCTCTGTCTCCATGGGACTACGGTGGTAAATGGAGTAACACACATGCATGAGTCTTAATCTGACCTCCCAATGACTTCATTATCATAATGAAAACAGTTGAAACATATTAGGAGTGGGTAATACATACAATCTGTATCTGCTTTAACTGTTCTTTGGTAGAGCTCAAACAAGAGAGTGGGGGAAGGGGGAAAGGGGGAGGAGAACTAGGAGGGGCAAGAAAGGATCCTGAATGAGTTACAGAAAAAGACCAAGACACGAAGAGGAACAGGAGTGACTTAAATGCTTGAAAAACTCTCTGACCACCAAAAAAAAAAAAGTGCAGTCATGTGCACATTAGTAACAGATAAGAAAGACAGATGTTGGGTTGACCTCCCACTCATTGGAATGAAGCTGCCAGTTTAGTGACTCCCCTGCAGCTGTTTTGTGATGGTCAGGTGGGAAGTTAGGGCCACAGAGACATCCCAGTAGGTACAGCAGTAAATCAGATAACATCTTTTCTGGATGAAGGCCAAACTTCCTTTTTGAAACTGTCAGGGACAGCTCCCTGATAGCTAGGGGAAATGGTATCCATTTCAATCACTCCACAAATAGTCCCCAATGCTGACTTTTTTTTTTTTTTGGCAGAGGAAACTGAATTCTGGAAAGGCTTTTTGGTTAAATGTATAAAAGAAAAATCAAAGGGATACATGCTTCCCACCAGGGTTCTGACATTGCTGTTAAAAAAGGCATAAAGGGAAAGAAATCTATGGCAAAGAATGGGAGTAATAATAGTTGTACCTTCACTTCTCTTCCTTTCTTCCATCCCTCTTTCCCTCTCTCCCTCCTTCTTCGTTCTATGTTTCTCTTCTTTCCTTCCTTCCTTCCTTTACCTTTCTCCATGCTATCCCTCAAAACTAGTGAATCCGAAGATGGTGGAGTAGAAACAGCGCGTCCAAGGCACTCTCCCCCCAGATTACCTCCAAACTATGTAAAAGGGGACTCTGAACAACTTCTGGAGCCCCAGCACCCACAGAACGACACAGAGAAGCTAACCTCCCACTGAGGACAGTCAAGCAGCCCTGCAGGAAGGAGTTGAATAGAAATTTTGACATCCAGGCCCAAGAAGCAAGAGATGCCTGAGAAGGTAATCTGGGAAAAGAAATCAAAAGGACTGCTGTTCTGGGAGGGTGGGTAGGGGAAAAACAGGGGGAGAAAATGATTGTAACTCAAAAATCTGGTGGAAATGAATGGTGTAAAACAGAAGTTAATAAAGCATTTGTTTAAATATTAAAAAAAAGAATGTTAGACTGAAGAATAGAACTTAGCCCCATCAAATCAAACAGTTTCCTGCATAATTAATATTATAAATGTTTCTATCTGGGTGAGACTAGAGATGAAAACTAGAATCCATTCTTGGCCCTATCCACAAGTGAAGATGTATTGTCCATGTCCAGGGTGGAGAAGAATACCCATTTTTCTTTATTCCTTGGCTTATCTTTGAATAGTCAGTAAAAACAATGACAAAGAAACATTTTTTTTAATTTCAAGAACTAATACCACAGAAAAGCAGAAGCATTATTTAAAAGAAAAAATGTTTTAATTGGTTCCTTCCTTATTTTTTTTGGGAAAAATCAGGGATTACTGTACTTTATTAACCTAATATATCTTTGGGTGGTGTCTGACATAAATATTGTAGCAACTTAAAAATGTCAAATCATTTTGTGTGGGGAGGAATTTTTCACTTTGCACATCATTTACAAGTGGCTACAGAAAAGCCATTTTTTGAGAAAGTTAATTAGAGAAGTTTTCTTCTTCTTTTTCCCCCAGACTCACGATATTTAGAAACTTCTAGCTTCAAACAGTTTTAGACGAGGCAGCTAGGTGGCACAGTGAGTAGAGTGCTGGCCCTGTAGTCAGAAGGACCTGAGTTCGGATCCGGCCTCAGGCACTTATCACACACAAACAAAAACCTAGCCTTGTGACTTGGCAAGTTACTTAACCCCAATTACCCTCCAAAAAACAAACAAACAAAAAAACAGTTTTAGACGCTGAGTTAATATTCTGTCACATAATTCCAACATCATAGTCTTTTATTATCAAGAAAAGCAGAAAAAGGTCAAAATATTTTTTGGTTTGAGTATACTGTAATGGTAAATTCCTTTTCTTTCACGGATGTCATAAAATAATTGCACTGCTATTTATTAACATTAATGAAAAATAAAATATTTTTAGGGAGAGCAAAGGAATGACAACATAATGCAGAGGAGAGCGACATCCTAAGTTTTTAAAATTGGCTTCTGAAGGGATAGAATCCATCAAAAAATTAAGTGCTTATCTGGAATTATGCCCAAAGGATTATAAATAATTTCATACCTTTTGACCCAACAATACCACTTCTATGGCTTTATCCCAAAGAGATCACAGAAGTGGGAAAAAGACCCATATGTACAAAAATATTTATAGCAGCCATTTTTGTAGTTGCAAAGAATTGGAAACTAAAGGGGTGCCCATCAATTGGGGAATGGCTAAACAAGTTGTGGTATATGAATGCAATGGAATATTATTGTGCTATAAGAAATGAGGAGGTAACGGATCTGGAGAAACTTATACAAACTGATGCTGAGCGAGAAGAGTAGAAGCAGAAGAAATTTGTATACAATCACAGACATGCCATATCTGTGATGATCAATTATGACAGACTGGACTCTTTTCAGCAAAGCAGTGATATAAGTCAATCCCGAAAGACTCAAGAAAGAGAGAAATGCACCATCCAGAGATATAACTAGAAAGAACTGAGCCTGAATTCTGATGGAAGCGAACTAAATGATCTTTTTCTTTTCATTGTTTGGTTTTATTTATTTTTTACCATCTTTCATCCCACCTAGTACAATACGCCTTTGTAATAGGAATAATGTCTAATACGAATGTATTTGCAAATCCTATGCTGGACTATATGCTGTAGTGGGGGGAGGGAGGAGGTAAGTAAAGGAAATTTGAAATTCAAGGAACTATGGAATTGAATCTTGTTAACTGAAACTAAACTAATAAATTAATTTTAAAAAATTAAGTGCTTGATTTTATAGACTTTCACAGCAATGAAAAAAGACATGTAACCCTCCTCCCATACTGCTCCCCTTCCTACTTCCCTGACATTTTTCACTTGGGAAATGACTCTGATTTTTACAAATTTGACTCAGTTGCTCATATATTTAAGATATTCCATCAAAGAAACTTACTTTAAAATTTTGATACTATTTAGTTTGGTAATTTTTAGCAAAATGTATTTCTCTTGACATTCATATACAACAATTTATTCCAGCCACTCCCCAATTGTGGGCTTCCCATCGATTTCCAATTCTTTGCCACCACAAAAAGAACTGCAATAAATATTTTTAAAAATGTCTCCTTTTCCATTTTTTATGATCTCATTGGCATATAGACTTGGTAGTGGTATTGCTGAATCAAAGGGCATGCACAGTTTTATAACTCTTTCTGCATAGTCCTAAATTGGTTTCCAGAATGTTTTGATCAGTTCACAACTCCATCAGCAAAGCAATAGTGTCCCAATTTTCCAACATCTTCTCAAACATTTATTATTTTCCTGTTTTGTCATGTTAGCAAATCTGATAGGCATGATGGGGTACCTCAGAGTTGTTTTAATTTTCATTTCTCCAATCAATATTTATTTAGAACATTTTAATATGGCTATAGAACTTTTAATTTCTACCTCTGAAAACTGCCGGTTTATATCCTTTCACATTTGTCAATTGGGGAATGACTTGTATTCCTTCAAATTTAACTTAATTCTCTCTCTCTCTCTCTCTCTCTCTCTCTACATATATATATATATATAAAAAAAAATGTGTGTGTGTATGTTTGTGTGTATATAAACATATATACACACATGCATATTAGTATACATATTTGCATACACACATGTATATTCACATGTAAATCCATCTGGTCATGGGGATTTATTCTTAGAGACTTCATCGGTGCCTTGTTAAATTTCTTTTCCTGAAATGGGATTAAGTTTTTTTTTTCCCTCCTATCAATCTGGGAAATTTATATTTTTTGCAAATATTCATCCATAGATTGTCAGATTTTTTGGCATAGAGTTGAACAAAATAGCTCTTAATTATTATTTTAATTTTTTCTTCATTGGCGGTGAATTTACTCTTTTCAATTTTTATTCTGATAATTGGGTTTCCTTCTGCCTTTTTAAAAATAAAATTAACCAAAGGGTTATCTATTTTTTCATAAGATCAGGTCTAAATTTTATTTAATAATTTTCTTAATTTCAATTTTATTAATCTCTCCTTTGATTTTTAGAATTTCTAATTTGGCATTTAATTGGGATTTTTAATTTGTTCTTTTTAATTTTCTTTTATCTTCTTGGTTGCATGGTCAATGCACTGAGCTCCTCCTTCTCTATTTTATCCATGTAAGCATTAAGAGATACAAAATTTCCTCTAAAAACTACTTGCCTGCATCAAATAAGATTTGGGATTTTGTCTCATTATTGTTATTCTTTTGGATGAAAGTATTAATTGTTTCTATGCTTTGCGGCTTGAGTTCAGAATAAATTATTTAGTTTCCAATTAATTTTTAGTCTATCTTTCCATGACTCTTTATTGCATGTAATTTTTATTGTATCATCATCTGAAAAGCATGCATTTAATATTTCTACCTTTCTGCATTTGGTTGTGAAGTTTTTATACCCCAGTACATGGTAAATTTTTGTGTAGGTGCCATGTACTGCTGAGCAAAAGGTAAATCATTTTCTCCTCCCCCCACACACACATTCAATTTTCTCCAGATATCTACCATACCTCAATTTTCTAAAATTCTATTCACATGCTTTACTTCTTTCTTGTTTATATAGTGGTTATATTTATCTAGTTCTGAGAAATGCTGGTTGAAGCCCTCCACAAGTATAATTTTCTTTATTTCTTTGTGTAACTTGCTCAACTTCTCCTCTGAAATAGTGTATGCTATACCACTTGGTGCATGTATATTTAGTATTGATATTACTTCATTGTCTATGGCACCTTTTAGCAGGATGTAGTTTCCTTCCATATCTCATTTAATTAAATTTCTTTTTTTTTTTTTGCTTTGTCTGAGAAGAAGATTGCTACATCTGCTTTTCTGTCCTTCCACTGATACAAAATGTATGATTCTCTAGTCTTTTACCTTTACTCTTTTTGACACTAATTCTGCTTCAGATACATTTATTCTAAATGACATACTGTAAGACTTTTTTTTTCTTTTATTAACTTCTGGTTTACATCATTCATTTCTGCCAGATTTTGAGTTACAATTTTCTCCCATTTGTCCCCTACCCACAACCCTGGAATAGCAGTCCCACAAGATATCCCCTCATTCAGTCTGCTCTCTCCCGTATCTTCTCCCATACCCCCTTTGACTTTTCCATTAGAGCAAGGTGAGTCTCTGTTCCGCAATGCCTGCACATCTTATCTCCCAATTACATGCAAAATAGTATTAATAATAGTATTTTTATATATTTCAAACATTTAATTTTAAAACCTCGAATTTCAGATCCATTCACTTATGTGTTGTATATATATAGCTATACAAAACATTGCCATAGTAGATATATTGTAAAAGGCTGCTTATAATTCCCTCCCACCTGTCCCACCCCCACCTGGTCCATTCCCTACTTTGATCCTGTCCCTCTTCAAAAGTGGGTACTTCCAACCTACCCTCCCCCCAAAATGCCCTCCCCTCCATCATCCTACCTCTCAGCCCCCTTCCCCTTACTCTGTTGCAGGGTGAGATATCACATTTAGTATGTATGTCATTCTCTTCCTGAGCCAAATTCAATGAGAATATGGTTTTGCCTTTTTGCCTTCCTGTTCTACCCCTCCCCTGCAGCCACTTCCACTTGCTTCTTCTACATTAGATACTTTACCCTACCCTGTCTCTCCCCATCTCCTCTTGCCACTTTCCTCTCTCACCTCATAATTTCACCCCTTAAGTATAATCCCTTCCCAACAAATTCAACCTATGCCCTCTATCCATGAATAACTGTAAACATATATACACACATTCACATATGTATTCATATGCCCATATACCCTTCTTCCATTATTTTCATACTGAGAAAGGTTTCATTAGTCACAGTTATTGTTTTTCCATGTAAGAATGTAAATGGCTCAACTTTCATAAGTTCCTTTTGATTTGTTTTCCCGATTACCTTCTCAGGCATCTCTTGCTTCTTATGTCTGGATGTCAAATTTTCTATTCAACTCTGGTTTTTTCATCAAGAATGCTTGAAAGTCCTCTATTCTACTGAATGACCATATTTTCCCCTGAAACTAAATATTCAGTCTTGCTGGATAAGTGACCCTTGGCTTCAATCCCAGCTCTTTTGTTATTCCTTTTAAATATATAATAAAGTTATCATGTAATTTTTTTCTTCTCTTCCCCATGCACTAGAGATAGTTACCAATAGATGCAAATATGTGTGTAAACACACACATATTCACACATGTATAAAAGCATTCTTCACATGCTTCTATTAATCTGTTCTTTCTAATCATGCAGATATCTTCCTCTTTAATATGTCCTTTGTACTGAATTTGGGTATTTATGGCAGTCAGAATTACTTATTTTTTCAAATTTTTCTTAAAACAAAATTAAGAAAAATAATGGAATAAAATTGTGAAAAGCAAGTTAAAAAACTTTAAAGAGAGGTGCAATTTTTTACACACATTCACATATGTATTCATATGACCATACACCCTTCTTCCATTATTTTCATACTGAGAAAGATTTCATCAGTCACAATTATTGTTTTTCCATATAGGAATGTAAATAGTTCAACTTTGATAAGTTCCTTTTGATTTCTTTTCCCTAATTACCTTCTCAGGCATCTCTTGCTTCTTGCATCTGGATGTCAAATTTTCTATTCAACTCTGGTTTTTTCCTCAAGAATGCTTGAAAGTCCTCTATTCCTCTGAATGACCATATTTTCCCCTGAGACAAAATACTCAGTTTTGCTGGGTAGGTGACCCTTGGGTTCATTCCCAGTTCTTTTGTCCTCTGGAATATCATATTCCATGCCCTTTGATCCCTCAGTGTAGAAGCTGCCAGGTCCTGGGCTATTCTGATTGTGTTTCCACAATATTGTAATTGTTTCTTCCTGGCTGCTTGTAGCATTTTCTCCTTGATCTGGGGATTCTGGAACCTGGTTATAATATTCCTGGGAGTTTTCTTTTGGGGATCTTTTTCAGGAGGTGTTCTATGGATTCTTTCAACCTCTATTTTGCCCTCTGGATCTAAAACATCAGGGCAGTTTTCTTTGAGAATTTATTGAAGGGTGATTTCTAGGTTCTTTCTCTGATCATGGCTTTCAGGTAGTCCAATAATTTTTAAATTGTCTCTCCTGGATCTATTTTCCAGGTCAGTGGTTTTTCCCATGAGATATTTCACATTGCCTTCTATTCTTTCATTTGTTTAGATCTGCTTAACAATGTCTTGATTTGTCATAAAGTCATTAGCTTGCATTTGCTGTAGTCTAACTCTGAAGGAATGAATCTCCTCAGTGAACTTTTGAGATTCTTTTTCCATCTGGCAAATTTAGCTTTTCAAGGCATTCTTCTTCTCATTGCCCTTTTGGGCCTCCTTTGCCATTTGAGTTTGTCTATTTTTAAGGTGTTGTTTTCCTCATTCAGGCTGTTGACCCTAATTTCATACTTTTCCCGCATCCTTCTCATTTCTCTTCCCAATTTTTCCTCCACTTCTTTTATTTGATTTTTAAAGTCCTTCTTAAGGTCCTCTATGGCCTGCAACCAACTAATGTTTCCCCTGGGGCTTTTGGAGCAGGAATTCTGACCTCACAGTCCTCTTCCTGCACTATGCTTTGATCCTCTTTGCCCCCAAAGTAGGAGTCTAAGGTTGCATTTTTCTGTTTAAATGTTTTCCTTTGCCTTGGCATGCTGCCACTTAATTACTTGACTTTTGGGCTTGTTTCCACAGTATGGCTCTGGTGCCAGATGGGAACTTTCATCCTGAACATGTGTGTGGGGGGGCAACTTCCATTTCTGGCAAGCTAGAAACCCACCCACAACTTCCACCCCAGATCTTAATCCAGATCCAGGGAGGTTAAAGCAAGAGCGATTACCCTCAAGACTGATCACTGGATCTCACTGAAGTTTGCAGGTCAGGAGATGGAGCTGCCTCTGAAAACTACAAAATGGCGTGTCTCCTCAGTGGCTTGTAGCCCCCAGGGGAGGAAGCCGACGCGTTCCCCAAATACTGGTCCCAAAGTCCATAGGGCACTAACCTCTCACTTTATCCTAGGCATGTCTATGTTGATAATTCTGGAATTGCCACAGCTGCTGGTGTTCTGGGGTCCCTCCAGCTGTCTGCTGGCCTGGCTGCCCTGGGGCTAAAACTGTGACTCAGGAGGACCTGCGCTCTGCTCCCTGTGCACTGCGCACTGCCGGCTCCCAAAGGGCTGAGCTGGTCCTTCCTGCAGAGCTGCTGGGCTGTCCTCAGTGGGAGGTTAGCTTTTCTGTTTGTGTTGGGGCTCCAGAAGTTGTTCAGAGTCCCCTTTTACATAGTTTGCAGGCAATTTGGGGGGGAGAGTGGCTTGGACTCGCTGTTTCTACTCTGCCATCTTCAAGGTGCAAAATTTTAAGGAAGAAAATAACTCATTAAAACTAGAATTGGGCAAAAGGAAATGAATGATATTATAAGACACCAAGAAATAATAAACCTAGAAAAGTAGAAGAGAATCTCAAATATATATTTAGAAAAACAACTGATCTGGAGAGAACATTCTGGAGAGACAAAATAAGATTTGTTGAACTACCAGGAAGTTCTGATTTAAAAAATAGATTCTAGATACATTATTACACAAAATTATTAAGGGAAATTGCTTGCTATTTCCATAATGAAAGGATAATAATGTGAGAGAACTATGATACAAGATGTAGAAGGAATTTCGGGAAGAATGTATAGATTAAAATTTAAGATGGTGGAGGGAGAGGATAAGTGAGGGGCTTTCAGAGGGAAGGGTAGTATAAGGAACAGGAGAGTAATAGTAGGAGGTAATGTAACAGCAATAGGGTAAAATGAGAAGCTGAGGATGATGATAGCAAACCTAAGAGAGAAGGAAATTCCCAATAGTAATTACTACTTCTAATGTGAATTAGACAAATTTACCCATAAAACAGAAATGGATAGCAGAATGAATTAAAAATCGAAATCTAACAATGTGATGTTTACAAGGAACATATTTAAGAATGAGGGATGTACACAGAGTTAAAATGGAGAATTGGAATAGAATTTATTATGTTTCAGTTGATGGAAAAAAAGGCAGGCATAATACATATTATCTAAGAAAAAGTTATGGCTAAAATATATTTAATTAAAAGAGATTAATAGGTCCCAACATCCATAGGGCACTAACCTCTCACTTTGTGTTGGTAATTCTGGAACAGCCACAGCTGCTGGTGTTCTGGGGCCCCTACAGCTAGCTACTGGACTGGATGCCCTGGGGCTAAAACCTCTAACTCATGGGGTCCTGGGCTCAGACCCCAGAACACTGCCCTGTCAGCCCCCAGAGCACTGCGTTGCACTGGTCGCTCCCTGCTGGGCTGCAGGGCTGTTCTCAGCTGGAGGTTAGCTTCTCTGTGTCGTTCTGTGGGTGCTGGAGCTCCAGAGGTTGTTCAGAGTTCCCCTTTTATATAGTTTTGAAGTGGTGTGGACTGGAGCATTGTGGAAGTGCTGTTTCTACACCACCATCTTGGCTCCACCACTGCAACCTAATCTTAAAGAATGAGCAAATTAAATGAATCATATGAACAATCAATTTCTTAAAGAAAATAAAAATAATGAGACAATATATTAACATTTATGGGATACAGCAAAAGTAATCATCTGAAGAAAGTTTATATCTCTAAATTCTTTCATCCATAAAATAAAGAGCAGACCAAATTGGATATACATTTTCAAAAAAAAATCTAGGAAAAGTAATTTCCAATTAAACATTAAATTTGAAATCCTAAAAAATAAAGATGAGAGTAACAAAATTAAGTATAAAATTCTATTGCTTTAACAAAAGAAACTAGGAATTTGTTTTATTAAAAATAATAAAATATATAAACCATTAGTTAATTTATTTTTTTTTAAAGAGAAGAAAACCAAATCACTAGTATTAAAAAGGAAAAGGGTGACTACACCACTAACAAAGATGAAAGTAAAGCATATATGAGGAGTTATTTTTACCAATTCCATACCAATGAATTAAACAATGTTAGGAAAATTGAGAATATTTGGAAAAATATATAAATTGTCTAGAGTAGCAGAAGAGAAAATATAACATCAAAATAGATCTATTTTAGAAAAAATATAATGAACAAACAATTGAGCAAACCATATATGAGCTTCCTGGGGGGTGGGGGGCCACACCAGAATCAGACAAACTTGAAAGTGAATTCTATCAAATGTTTAAAGATAAACTAATTATAATAATAAATAAATTATTTGGAATAGGAGGCAAAGAAATTATTTTGCCAACGTCTTTGTACAAAACAACTATGATACTGATACCTAAAACAGGAAGAATAAACACAAAGAAAAAATATAGATGGATTTCAATAGTGTATATGGAGGAAAAATCCTAAACAAAATACTAGCTAAAGGATTACAATAATATATTACAAGATATTGTACGTTATGACCAAATCGGATTTATGCCACAAATGCAGGGGTGGTTTAACATAAGCAAAACTATTAATATAATTAATTTATATCAACAATCAGAGTTAAAAAAGATTATATCAATAGATGGAGAAAAATTCTTTGGAACACTTATTTCTATCAAAAATACTTGAAAACATAGGTTTGAATGGATTTTTCTTTAAATTGAAACAATGCATTTCTCTTAAGCTATAAACAAGCATTGTTTGAAATGGAAATGAGCTCAAAGCCTTGCTATTAAGTATAGAGGTGAAACAAGATTGTCCACTGTCACCAAAATTATTCATTATCATATTAGAAAACCTAGGAAAAGCAGTAAAAAAAGCAAAATAAACAGTAGGAAACAGAAGGGGGAAGGAGATAATAAAACCATTTCTTTTAGCAGATGATAGGATGGTATACTTCAAAAATCACAAAGATTCAACATAAAACTTTGTTGAAACAATAATTTTAGCAAAATAGCAGGATAGTAAATAAATGCACATAAATCATCAGCATTCCTGTATATCACAAAGCCCTGCAAGAAAAGATAATAAGAGATACCCTTTTAAAATAACTTTAGACAGTATAAAATATCTTGGAGTACAGCTGCTGAAACAAACAAACCCAGGAACTATATTAAAAAAGTATGTATGTGTATATAAATACACACACAGCATGCACTTACGTATGCATATACATACATTTCTATACACACATATCTTTTTATACAAATGAAATCAGATTTAAATAATTGGACAAATATTAATTGTTCATGGGCAGACAAGGCTGATATAATAGAAATTATAATTTTATCTAATTTATAAATTCAATGCCATCCCTATTTGATTACCAAACATTATTTGACTGAATTAGAAAAAAAATGATAACAAAAATTATTTGGAAGAAAATGCCAAGACTATCTAATAAAATAATGAAGAATAATATGAAAAAAGGAGGTTTAACAATGCCATATCTTGTACTATATTATAAGGTAGTAATTATTAAAACTATCTGGTACTGTCTAAGAAATAGAAAGGTAGATCAATGAAACAGAGTAGACATACAACATACAGCAGCAAATAAATATGGTAACCTTGTATTTAACAAATGTAAAGACAAGATTCTGGGATAAGAATTCATTATTTCGGGGTGGCTAGGTGGCGCATTGAGTAAGAGCACCGGCCTCAGAGTTGGGATGACCCGAGATCGAAACCGGCCTCAGAAAATGAGCACCCACACACAAATAATGACTAGCCATGTAACCTTGAGCAAGTTACTTAACCCCAGTTGCTTAAAAAACAAAAAAAAAAAGAATTCATTATTTCATAAAAAAGGTATTTGGGAAAAGTGGAAAACAGTATGGCAGAAATTGGATATAGACCAATATCTAACCATCATGTTTCTAGATAATATAAAATAGATGCATGATACAAATATAAAGAGAGATATCACAAGAAATTATGAAGAACTTGGAACATATTATTCATCAGACTTATGGATAGGCAAACAATTTATGAATAAACAAGAGATGAAGAGTAGAGTTAAGTGTAAATGAATAATTTTCATTACATTAAATTAAAAATATTTTGTACAAATAAAACAATGTTAGCTAAGATCAGTAGCTAAGTAGAATATTGGGGGAGAATGTATAGACAGTGTGTTAGATAAAGGCTTCATACCTCAAGTATTTAAAGAGCTGTGTAAAACCTTTAAGAATATGAGTCATTCCTCAATTGACAAATGATCATCAGATACAAAGAGGTAGTTTTTAAAAGAAGAAATTAAAATAAAAAGTGGTCATATAAAAATGCTCTAAATCATTGTTGATTAGCAAATTCAAATTAAACAACCTTTAGATATCATTTTATGCCTATCAGATTGGCTATCAGATTGAAGGGGAAAGCAATAAATGTTGGAGAGGAAGTGGAAAAGTCAAAGACACTAATTCATTATTGGTGGAACTGTAAACTGATCCCACCATTTTGGAGAGTAATCTGGAATTATGCTCAAACAGTTATTAAACTGTTTGACCAGACAATGCCACTACTAGGTTTATTTCCTAAGATGATTAAGGAAAATGGGAAAGAAGCTACATGTTCTAAAATATTTATAACAGCTCTTTATTTGTAGTGGCAAAGAGCTAGAAATTACAAAATTGCCTCTGAATTGGGGAATGGCTTAACAAGTTGTTGTATATGATTGTGAAAGAAAAGAGATGATGAGTTTGATGATCTTAGAAAAGCAGGGACAGACTTGCACAAAATAATGAAGGGTGAAATTGGGAAAACCAAAAGAATGGAAGAAAGGAAGGCAGGAAGGATGAAAGGAGGTTATATTGGTATGTTCTAGGCACCGTTCTAGTGTATTTAAAAATTTTTAACCTCTTGTGATCCTCACAATGACCCTGGGAAGTAAATGCTACTATTATCCCATTTTATAGTTAGGGAAACTCTGGTTGATAGAAGGGAGGTTGGATTAGGGGAGGCAGTAATCAGAAGCAAAACACTTTTGAGGATGTACAGGGTGAAAGGAGTGAGAGTGTAGGATAAACAAGGGGGAAAAACACAGTAATCATAACTGAAAAAAATGTATCCCTGATACAGGTCTTATTCCTCAAACGTATAGATAACTGAGTAAACTATAAAAATAAGAGTGATTCATGTTCATAAAAGTTTATGAAACATCACCCCCTTTTGCATGTCTTTTAACAAATTCTTGAAAGAAGAATTTCTGCCTGAAAGTCTTTTTTCTCTAATTTACAAAACATTGAAATGGTAGAAAGAACTGGCTGGTCTTATTAACATATATTTGAATTGTGTATGGTATTTGTCCTCCCTTATGTAACTGTTCCAAAGGAAACATGCTTTCCCAGTTTTTTGACATTTTATCTGTTTAAGGTGGGACCCATACAATCACAGGCTTAAAAGTGTACAGAGACCATACTGGCCAATCCTTTCATTAGGAATGAGCAAACTGAATCCCAAAGAAACTAAGTTACTTGCCCAAGATGGCACTAGTATTGAGCCAGGGTTCTTCTCGCTGATTAATTCTACTTACTTTATATTCTTATCAAGTTAGGTTTGCAGCATTCTTTAACTAATGTAGACTATACACTCTTGGAAAACAATATTTTCTCTATGTTATGTAGTGGAAAAACGCTTGAAAGTAGTATATTGTTCTATTTTTTCCACTCTTCCCACCCTCATAAAGCTCAATATAATACACATTTATATATCAAGTATCAATCTTCAATTCCACTGCCTATAATTTGTTTATATAAGGCCATTGCTTTTCATGCTGGTTTATTGTTCTCAAATTAAAGACTTAGTCAGTTGTTGTTTTTTTTTTTCTTTCTAACTCACCCAGCAATCCAAATGATTTAACTGAAAAAGTGGCACTCCCTGAAGCCAGCAAGCTATATACATGCACCTGTAGAGTCAGGTCCCAAGTGAGTTTTTATCAAACAAACTCAGCTTTCATGCTTTTTGGATATGATGGTATCAGTTTCATGGGCTGCCAGACAAAGTCTATAGCTTTTCATTTCTTGAGGAAGCCTTATTCTTTCGTAGGAACTTTTCCCTTTTGAGAGAGAAAACATAAAAGTGTGTTTTGGTTGAGGTTTGCTGCTTCTATTCTTTCTTGGCTCATTAAAAAGCAAGAAAACAGGTTGGATGTAAAAAAAAATAATAATCCAAAAAGGATCACAAGTAAAAATATAATAGAAAAGTTTTATGGGCCTAAAATAATAGTTTGAGCCTGCAATGGTTATACACGTCTGTCTGGGTATCTGAATAGCTTAGTGTATGATTTAATCACATTTGGCAGTCACTATATTATAAAAACAAAACAAAATAAAAGATCAACCTGAAAAATCAAATAATATAATACTTTCAAGCTTTGCCTTAAATTGTGAAAATATTTAATTATCTAATTGGGGGATGACTAAACTGGGCATTAAACTTAATAGCTTAATTTTTTTGAAACTTTAAACCTTGAAAAAACAAGGCCTAACCTTTAAACACATACAAATATGTGTGCATGTATGTACACACCTACACACACATACGCACGCATGTGTGTGTACCTTTGTGGGCATGTGTATTCCATGTTCAAACTTTCACTTATCCTTGATTCCTCCCTCTACATAGCCGCCCTTTCTATTAACAAATTCCTTTCCAATACCTATTGATTTTACCTTTGCAACCTCTCTCCTTTGTACTTTTCTCTAATTTCACAAAGATGTTGAACTGCTTCTCACCATTATCACATGTAGCCTGGACTATTGTCTTTCTAATTTGTCTTTCTATTACTAGTGTTCCAATATTTAAATCCATCTATCAAATGCCTAGTTTATCCTTCTAAGTCAAAGATCCAACAATGTTTGAACAACTCATAAAACTCCAATGACTCCTTGTGGTCCCTAGGATAAAATATAAATCTTCAAGTTGGAACTTAATGCTCTCTAGAATATGACTCCAACCTACCTTTCTATCTTAATCTAATTTTATTCATTTTCATGAATTCTATCACTGAAAATCGAGATTTTTGACTACTTTTTTGAGCTCCATGTTCTATTTCCTACATCTAAACACTTGGATAATCTGTCTCCCATGCCTGGAATGGACTCTTTTCATCTCTGAGATTCATTATGCCTCCAATGCTGATTTCATGCATCAAATCATCTTTCAAGCCTTTCCTATTCTTCTACATTGCCAATGTTCTCTCTTTTCTCAAATTACCTTGTATTTGCCCTATCTATGGACATGTTGTGTCACTGAGTAGAGGGTAGATACCTTGAGAGCACAGACTATTTTGTCTGTCTTTGTGGTTCTAGCAGTTAATACATATTATATTTTAATAAATGAGTGCTGAATTTAATTAATTTGATCAATAAGAATAAACCGGATGCTGAAACAGTGTAATGTTAAAAATGTTGTATTTTGAGTTAGAAAACATAGGTTCATATCCTAAGTCTGATAATAGGAACAAATGGTAATGACAAGAATAAGAATATCATTTTATGCTACTTTAAGGTTTGTAGTGTTCTTTAAATTATCTCATTGTTATCTTCACAACAAGCCCTGGAGATGGGTGGTATTTTATCCCCATTTCAAAATAACTAAGCTGAGGCAAAAATAAGTTAAATTATTTCACCAGGGTTCTAAAGATACCAAATGGATTCATCTGGATTTGAACTCATCTTCTTGATTCCAAGTCTAATTTTCCACCAACCATATCACTTTTCTGTCTAATTGTTGAAGAGACTTTGGGCAATCCTCTTGTCCTCTCCAAGTATCAGATTCCTCATTTGTGAAGAAAGGAATTTGGATTAGATGATCTCTAAAGTTTGTTCCAGGTCTAAATTCCTGATCCTGTGAAATGTCAAATAAATTATAATGATGGGCAGTCTTACAGTTCAGGAAACAGACTGTTCAATCAAACAAGGACCAAATCTACTATGTTTCTGAAAAGAATAAATTGTTCTTTGGAGTTGGAGTTTCATAAAAGTGTTGGATTAGAATTAAGCTTCCTTAGGGAGGACAATCAGGGAGGAAAAACTTAGAGTTTTGTTTTTTCTGTTTTTTGTTTTTTGTTTTTCCTGCCAAGGACATTGTCAATTTCTATGCAAGGGAACAAAATGAGCAAGAAATAAAAGTTGTTTTTTTTTTTTTAATGACTCAAATATATATGATTAAAGTAGCAAAGAGATGTGTAAACATATTAAGAAACTCATTTGGGGGGGCGGAGCCAAGATGACAGAGTAGAAACAGTGCGACCAAGGCACTCTCCCCCCAGATCACCTCCAAACTATGTAAAAGGGGACTCTGAACAACTTCTGGAGCCCCAGCACCCACAGAACTACATAGATAAGCTAACCTCCCGCTGAGGACAGCCCAGCAGCCCTGCAGGAAGGACCAGCACAGTGGTATGGGAGCCGGCAGCAAATGGAAGCTAATGACTTTATGAGAAATCAAAATGCTGTTAAGCAGATCCAAACAAATGAAAGATTAGAAGGCAATGTGAAATATTTCATGGGAAAAACCACTGACCTGGAAAATAGATCCAGGAGAGACAATTTAAAAATTATTGGACTACCTGAAAGCCATGATCAAAGAAAGAACCTAGAAATCACCCTTCAAGAAATTGTCAAGGAAAATTGCCCTGATGTTTTAGATCCAGAGGGCAAAATAGAGGTTGAAAGAGTCCACTGATCACCTCCTGAAAAAGATCCCCAAAAGAAAACTCCCAGGAATATTATAGCCAGGTTCCAGAATCCCCAGATCAAGGAGAAAATACTACAAGAAGCCAGGAAGAAACAATTTCAATATTGTGGAAACACAATCAGAATAGCACAAGACCTGGCAGCTTCAACACTGAGGGATCAAAGGGCATGGAATATGATATTCCAGAGGACAAAAGAACTGGGAATGAACCCAAGGGTCACCTACCCAGCAAAACTGAGTATTTTGTTTCAGGGGAAAATATGATCATTCAGTGGAATAGAGGACTTTCAAGCACTCTTGAGGAAAAAAACCAGAATTGAATAGAAAATTTGACATCCAGATGCAAGAAGCAGGAATTGCCTGAGAAGGTAATCAGGGAAAAGAAATCAAAAGGAACTTATCAAAGTTGAACTATTTACATTCCTATATGGAAAAACAATAACTGTGACTGAGGAAATCTCTCTCACTATGAAAATAATGGAAGAAGGGTGTATGGTCATGTGAATACATATGTGAATGTGTGTGTATATGGTTACAGTTATATATGGATAGAGGACATAAGTTGAATTTGTTGGAAAGGGAGTATACTCAAGGGGTGAAGTTGTGAGGTGAGAGAGGAAAGTGGCAGGAAGAGATGGGGAGAGACAGGGTGGGGTAAAGTGTTTCATGTAGAGGAAGCAGGGGGAAGTAGTTGCAGGGGAGGGGAAAAATAGGAAGGCAAAAGGCGAAACCACATTCTCATTGAATTTGGTTCAGGGAGAGAATGACATACATACTAGGTGGGACATCTCAACCTACAGCAGAATGGGGGGAAGGGGGAGAAGAGGGGGGATGATGGATGGGAGGGCATCCTTGGGGGGAGGGGGGTTGGAAGTACCCACTATGGAAGAGGGACAGGATCAAGTGGGGAATGGACGAGGTGGGGGTGGGCTGAGTGTGAGGGAATTATAAGCAGCCTTGTGCAATATATCTACTATGATAATGTCTTGTATAGCTAGACATGTATAACATATACTGAATTACTTATCTCCCCAGAGGGAATGGGTGACAAGAGAGGAAGGAATTAGATCTGAAATCCAAGGTCTTAAGATTAAATGTTTCAAATATATATAAATAATATTATTAATACTCTGTTGCTTGTAATTGGGAGATAAGATGTGCAGGCATTGGGACACAAAGATTCACCTTCCTCTAATGGAGAGGTAGAAGGGGGTGTGGGAGAGGATAGGGCAGAGAGCAGATTGGAGGAAGTGATGTCTTGTGGGACTGCTGTTCTGGGAGGGTGGGTAGGGGGAAAACAGGGGAGGGGAAATGATTGTAACTCAAAATCTGGCAGAAATGAATGATGTAAAATAGAAGTTAATAAAGCATTTGTTTAAATATAAAAAAAAATTTGCAGCCAAAAATACCATATCCAACAAAATTAAGCATATTCTTGAATGAAAAGAAATGGACATTTAATGAATTGTCAGACTTTCAGGATTTTTGTTAAAAAACAAAACAAAACTGAACTTAACAGAAGATTTGACATATAAGATCCAAGAAAAAGATAAGGTACATATAAAAGACAAAGGAGAGACTCAATAAAGACAGACCATTTACATTTTGCAAGAGGAAATGTAAACAGTATGTCTAAGAACATTAAAACCAATTGTGTTGTTCAAAAGAAAGGTTGAGGGTAGACTTGTATATGAAAGGATTGTAAAACAGTAAAACTGTTTAGGAAGAGGTAAAGAGAGTATTTATACAAATGAGGTGAAAGAGGAAGAACTGACCCAGAGGAATTATATAGGGGTAGAGTGTTAATAGTTTTGGCACCCTGCTTCATTGGGAATGGGTATGAGGGAATAAGGCATATATATTTAGAAGGGTAAAAAAGTCTTCTAAATTTAGAAAGAAATAATAAAGATTCAGGGTATAAGGAAGGGGGAGAGGATAAAGGACGCATTTTGAGAGGGGAGGATGAGGGAATAGAATAACAGGCAACAATACATACATATACATGTATATATATATATATACATATATATATGTATATATATATATATATATATATATATATATATATATATATATTTCTTCTAAATTCAGAAAGTAAAAAAGGGCCAAGCAGATGGGGAGAGTATAAAGGTGGGATTTTTAGAAGAAAGGGGGAGGGAATAGGATAAGGGGTTAAAAGGCATGTTTAGATTAATGAGAATGGGAGGAAAAAGGAGAGGTCTTTGAAGGTATGGCAAGGTAGAGGAGTCTGGAGAGATGGTAAATAAAAATATAAACAAACATAAAATAAAAAAACAAGAGTAGAATTTGTTAGGGAAAAAGGAGTAGAGGTAGGAATCATTGTCTTGAACAAAGATAAGGGTAAAATATATTTAATTAAAAGAGAAAATCGGGAGTCTACACTATATGTCAGTCAAATTCATAAATGCTGTTTTGGACTATTTAAAATAAGTAGACAGTATAAGGTTGGAATATTGCTATGGCATAGAAAATGATGAGTTGGTGAATTTGGGAAAGACTCAGACCTATAAAGAGGTTATATATCCTCAGAGAAACAGAAGATAAATAAGTATGGTATGGTGTTACTGAATATATATGCCTATATATGAATATAATTATAGATATCTAAGTAGATGTATATGCATTTATGTATGTATGTGTATGCATATATGTGTTAGTGTCTACACCCATACACATTTATATGTACCCTTCCTGGGATCAGGTAAGGGGTAAAAAGAACAAAGTAAAAAGTGCACAGTATAGAAATAAAGAAAACTTAAATGGAAGCAAAGAAAAGATGGACAGCTTTGAACACAATGCATAGTATTTATTATAGAGGCTTTATTGAAATGGAAATTTATTGTTGTATATTTTGAATCTTCCATTATGCTCCATTGTTCACATGACAATGTTTTGCCCCCTTATTTTGTAGTTAACTTTATATCGTTTCTTTTTCTTTTCTTCTTGTATATTTTAGATTTAGTATTTAAGTTTAAAATACATTACTAAAAATGAAATTCAGGTCTCCTTGGCCGGAAAGGGGGGGACGGGACTTGGAGGCACATTTTAAGAAGAGGTTAATTTATTTAAACATCATTTTGTTATGAAAAGTCTTTTAAAATAGATTTATAGGGGTGGCTAGGTGGCTCAGTGAATAGAGCGTCGGCCCTGGAGTCAGAAGGACATGAGTTCGCATCTGGCCTCAAGACACTTAATGTACACACAAACAAAAACCTAACTGTGTGATCTTGGGCAAGTTACTTAACCCCAATTGCTCTCCAAAAAAATAAAATAAAATAGATTTATAAACTCATCCAGTGAAAGACATGAAAATGATTTTAAGTTGACCAAAAAAAGATAAATACATTAGTAAATAAATACATAAAATAGTTCTCTCCATATATCTATTTATATACAGATATAGACATATATGAGAAGACTTCAAAAGACGGGCTCATCTTCTTACCCAGCTAAAAAGTGAAGGAGCTACTTTCATGTCTGATCAGTAGTGGGAGCTTTTTGATTAATTCAATTTCCATTTGCAAAAAGGACCATTTCATCAATTCTTAGGCAACCTGTTTGTTTGTCCCTGACTACTAGGGGCTCACCATATTGATAAAGAAGTAAGTGTGGTCATTTGATCAACATAGCCCAGTGTAGCTTAAAATTATTAAGCTTAATACATTTGAAAATGTCAGACTCCCTGGTATCTGGGATTGTAGATATCCACTACCATACCTGGTTTCAATACTGTTCTTATAGGAATGAACCAAGAGGAAAAAAATAATTGACTTGGTAAAGTTGATGGCAGTTAGTTTTTATATAAATAGATTGTGGTTGGAGTTGTATAACTGTGGCCAAAGAAAAATAAAACAAAATAAATTGGTTTACTTTACTGTGATTTTCCTCCACATAAAGGAATCCTGATTCTGGTCTTGAATCTATTGAGAGTAATTCTCATCTTATCTCTTTTACCATGTTATGGGAATTCTAATGAAATCTAATTTAATTTGGTTTGTGATTGAATATATTCAGCCTATTACTGTAAAAACTGGGTTTCTAGCTTTTCCTCTTGGCCATTATTGACCTTCTAAAGGATTTTCATTCTGAAAAATTATATTTGAGTAGAAACACTTGATGTTATGTTATTAATGGTGGAAACCACATAGAACTGGAGATAACAATAAAACTGAAGGAAACAATTGACCTGGCCCTTGTTTATTCCTTCCCCATCATCTCCTCTGAATGGTGTAGGAGTGCATTACATATGAATCTCATAAGAATCTAATGTCTGATTTTTGTTTCATTTTGTTTTGTTATGGATTGAAAGAATCTGTTCTGGAATTCCTTTCATGTGGGAGGAATTCAGCCTATTTAGTTATTATGATGATTGACAAATAATCTAATAATAGGGCAAGCACTGAAAAACACTTCATTTTTTTCAGTATTAGAATATCATCCCCAGCGGCACTTTATAGAAAATAGAAGAGTAAATGAAGAGAGAGTTCAATGAACATGCTAATAGCTCTTTTCTTTTCTTTTTTTGAAGACATGACTATAACAAGAAATATTGTCTGCTATAATTATTCTGAAAACTCAACAACTTCAAAAGTATTGAAAGGTACTGACCTTTAATTACATCCACTTTACTGCCCTCCCCCACCCACGCTGTTAGAGTACTGGTTGTTTAAAGTCAGAATTTATAAGATTAGATCTCTGTTCTGCTATGTGAATAGTTGTCTCACCTAATGCAATCCACTGAATGTCTCTGAGCTTCAATTTCTTCATATGTAAAATGAGAATGCTACAATATTCATGAGCTATTACACGAAGTTCTTCCAAGGACAATACTTAGAAGTAATATAAAAAGAAATAGCAAAGAAGGTAGATATCTGAAAATAGTAGTCAATTAAGGGGCAGGGGGAGGGATGACCCTATAGACTTACTGTAATCATTAAATAGAAATTTCAACTATACATTATTGCATGCATATCACTTTTATAAAAATTGGCCACATGCACATGTAGAAATAATTTATAAAATGGCAAAAAATATTACCCATATCCTTGATATACAATATTATAATCAAATCATAATCAATGAGGAAAATATAAATGAAAATATGAGTTAAAAGGAGAAAAATTTTATCCTAAAGAAAGAATGAATCAAAGATGACAAATATGTACACATACACACCCATATGTGTGTATATATATATATATATATATATATATATATATATGTGGGTGTGTATAAAATGCAATTGTTTTCAAAGAGATACATAATTTTATATGCACATTTATATGAAAACAAAAACACTAAAGCAAAATATATAGGATTCCCCTTATGGCAATTCTTACAGAAAAAATAATATCTATCTAAGCACTCATATTTCTAAAAGATGCAAAATACCAAATAAATTAAGCACATAATTAAAAAAAACACTAGAAAATCACTGAATTAATGATCCTTAAATTCACTAAATTCAACCAAATTTGAAATCCTAAAAATCCTGAAATTCTATAAGGGAGAAATAAAATTGAAATCTCAAAGACTGTTAAGTTTCATTGTGAAAAAAAAAAAGAAACAACATTAAGATAGATTGTTAGGGGATGGAGTTGGGGATGGAGAGAGTGGGAACAAATTTTCAGTGGATGGAAATGAAAAATGAAATTATTAGAATCTACTGTAGCTATTTATATGGCAACAACAAATGTTGAAAACTTAAATAACATGGATGAATACATAATGAAACAATTATTGTGCAGAGTAACACAGCAGAAAATAGAGACTTTAAACAACATGATCTCAGAGAAATTGTGCCAGTACATGTAAAATATGGAATCAGGATTCTAGTTCTATAATTTTGTTGTGCTCCTAGAATTTTGGCATTACTTCTAAGAATGATGGATAGATAGCACAATACTAAGTAAGACTCTGAGAAAGTACTTTTTTCCATGCAAAATATTGTTGAATAATGGAAAGCACTTGTTTAACTTGTAATCAATTATCCTTGAACATTTTACCTTCTTGACAGACTATTAAAAACCTCAGCTTGAACATTAAGCCCCACTATTTATACTCTGTATCACCATTATTTTTTTATTTTATTTTGTTTTCAAAATATAGTTTTTTTTTAAATCAGCCTTACTCTGCCTGTAAAAATTTCATAATGACACGAAGCCTTGGCAAAATCATTCAATAAGCATTTATCTAATATTTACTATGTGCCAGGCACTTTGCTAAGGATAAAGAAGAAAAATAAATCCTTCCTGTTATGAAGGAGCTTGCATTATGTGAAAGAAGACAACATAAAGAGATATAAGTATATACAGAACAAATATGAAGTAAATGCTGGGTAGCAAAATGCAAACTCGTGAGTGAGGGTATGGGGAGTAGAAGAGAGTGAGAAAACACCATGTATAATAATTGTTCCAATTTCAAGGTAATCCAGAGGGTTTATGCTAAAGTTATTTAATTTTGCTTTAAGTAGTAAATTATTGACTCATAATGGTACAAAATTATTTTACTCTGTAGCAACAAGCATGGAAATGTTTGAGTCTTTTTAAGTTTGTTTATGAAATGATTCAAATGCAACATGATCATCCATGCAAAGATTTTGGTGTTTGTGAAATGATTACATGAAATACTGATCATGTTTGATTTAGTACAATATATTACAGTTTTTCAACCTTTTATCAAATTGTTTCCAAATCACAAGTGTTTGACATTAATGAAAACTGGTTTAAAATGGCTGTAAAGATGCATGTACTAATATTTACATTCTGTACACTGTACTAGAGTTGCTCCATTGTTCTCTTCTGTTACTCTGTAATTGTTCCTCATCAATTGTGTAATCATGTGAACAAATGTTATTCATAAAACAAATATCAATTGACTGAAAATCATGATATCTGGAAAATCATGATATCTGCATGATAAGTAACCTTGAAATAATCATGGATCATCATAATAAAGCTTTCTTTTTTCAATGCAGATATTCCAGTCTTGTAATTTATAGTTTTAGAAAGCCCCTAGCTCAGTGAGAGATTAAACAAACAAACAAACAAACAACCTTTCTCTGGTTCATGCATCCAGTGTATGTCAGAAATACTTGAACCCAAGTCTTTTTCACTCTGAGGTCAGCTCTTTATTGATTATGAGATAATGTTCGAATGAAATAAATCATAACCACGATTCAAATAAAAAAAAACAAACATGTCACTCTTTCTAAAAATAAGAGAAATAATTGGAAAGACATGAATTGTCTGTGGTTAGATCATGCCTATATACTAAAATTCACAGAATTAATGTCATAATAAGCAAATAACTGAGAGATTACTTTTTAGAACGAAATATAAAAATTACAGAATATTTTTAAAAAATTTGAAATCTTATGGGAAATTATGGGGTAGTATTTAGTAAATGTGTGGTAATTCAAGAATAGGATCATATGCTACCCACATCTGTATCTATTTATCTATCTATCTATCTATCTATCTATCTATCTATCTATCTATCTATACCTATCTATCTATCTATATCTATCTATCTATCTATCTATCTATCTATCTATCTATCTATCTGTCTGTCTGTCTATCTGTCTAATCTATCTATGGTGACACTTGAAATGAGAAAACTACATATTTTAAGAGGCTGAGGTGAAGGAGAAATAAAAGCCAGGTATAAGGAACAGCTCGTATAAAGTTACAAATACAGGAGATATATTGTCACATGTAAGGAACAGCAAATAGACCAGTTTGACTGTAGTGTTTGAATGTGAGTAATGTGTAACAAGTTATAGAAGGTAGCAATGGAGGTAGATTGTAAATAGGATTTAAATCCCAGACAGGAGAGTTTGTAGTTTATCCTCCAAGCTATAGGGAATAACTGGTGTTTTTAAAGTATAAAAGTGAAATGGTTAGACTTAGGCATTAGGAAAACCAATTTACTAGCTATATGAAGGATAAATTGGAGAAGTTAGAGATATTCACTGACCATATATTTATATTAGATGACTTATCATGAAAGGTATTTCCCTTCTTTCCAAATAGAGACTGTGTACTCTGGACATTAAATGTCACATATTCTGTTATATATAGTTGTTGTGTATGCTTGTTTTACTTTAATGTTGTATACAACTTAGAGTTTTCTTTGGGTACATGTGGAAGCATGAATTATTGGGAAATAATATAAAAAAAGCTAAAGGGGCTAAATTTTATTAGCTTATGCCATCAAATTAGATGGTTTTGGGGATACTGAGTAGTTCTTTAATATATTCCAAATAATTTATGGCTAAAGAAGCCAATCTATTTATACACTGGTATTCTTATAGTTTGCTAACTGTCTTGGAATAATGGAACACCATAAATATAAAAGAAACAAAATTATAAATACCAAAGGCAATAGAAATTATGAGTAGTAAGGATAATGGGAATCCAAATAGTAAATATATAAGTCCTAGTGTATGTCTAAATTTGACAATGTATATCCAGACACATGAGACTACACATTCATCAAACTATTTAAGTAGACTATTAATAGTACACCTATGCTCATAAAGCTATATGATTGACAGGGAGTTTTAGTTTATGAATTAGTGTTATGAGTGGCTGCACTTTATAAAAGAGACATTTTTAGCTTACCTACTACGTCCATCGGCTAGAATGAAAACTCCTTGGGAGTAGGGGTTGCTATTTATAACATTGAGGTTTAGAACAGGACTGGGTAATTATTGAATGGTTGTCTGATCTTTGAGTCTATGCCAGATGAGGAAGATACATTAGCAGTCATTTGATTCATACATTAGATGATTGCTAATTACTTTTATGTACCAATTATTTTATTTTTACATCTGATATTTTTCCTGTACAATATGGGCATAATCTTATTATACTTCATGTGATTTTATAGGTAGAAACTATGTTAGAAATTTTCTGGTTCAGTATGGAATCCAGTGGGTCTCATCTCTTGACCCTTTGTTTGTTTGTTTTCTTCTGTCTGTTGCCTACAAATTTCATTGTATATCTCTTAATACAATCACATTTTACATCAGTTTTTAGGTGGGGAGTAAACATTATATTGGATTCATATTTAGCTTTCACTCAACCAAAATTAATTCAGCTCTTTCTCATAAATATTATTGTCCTCATGTAGTTGATCAGTAAATATTAAATGAAATTTATAAAAAGAAGAAATCTCCTGCTCCCTATTTTAAATATTGGAAAAATTAAATCTAGAGTATTTTAATGATTCATCTAATGTCACACAAAGCTTAGATTTGATCCTATTTCTTCTGATTCCAAATCCAGAATTCTTTCTACCACATAATACTCCTTTTATGGGGCAGTCCTAATACATAGGATGAATATTCAGTGGTATAGTGAAAAGGACTTTGTCCATTGTTGCTGAACCTAGAATATTAAGATCTGAGTTTTAATCTTAATTTTCCCGCTTACTGAGTGACCTTGAAAAAGTTATTCAATATTCAGATCATCTGTTTCCTCATTTGAAAAATAATTGGTTGGATTAAGTGGTATCTGATGTCTCTTCTAACTCTAGATTTGTGACCCTGCCATCTGGAAAACAAAAAAAAAATAGTTTTGGATGTATGGTACAGAGAGTGCAAAAATTTGGAGAAAACTTGGAATAAAATATTTTTTTTTGCTTTTTGGACGGCAGTTGGGGTCAAGTGAGAATAAAACATTTAAAAATCCGTATACCTCTTGTCAAGGAATTCTAGTCTATTGGTATATTTACAGGAAATTCTATGATTAAGAGAGTGTCAAAACATGAATGCAGAAAGATAAGTTAGGGCAAAGTATTTTAAACACAGAAAGATGTAGAAAGAAAGTATGTAAAAAATATGAAGAAATCATCAGGATTATCTGGATAGAGCCAAGAGGGAAGGACTGGGAATAGGGTAGCTTGAGGAAAACATGTAGTGCAAGAACTTGCTTGTTTGGGAAACCTTTTTCTTGGCAGTATGGTTAAATATTAGTTTACTGGATTAATTAGTTGGGCTATAGATGATTTTACATTTTCATGGTAGTATGGAGAGAATATTCTGATTTTTCAAATTAAGCAATAGGCTTTATGTTAGCTATTTGTGTAATAAAAAGGCAAACTCTTGAGTTTAACACAATAGTGCTATATTACTAAAAAACAACTTGGGACAAACCCCACCCTATAATTTCTGTAGCCTACCCTTACAGGAACTAAAAGGGAATAGAAGCACTAGCATTTTACCAAAGCTTCTTCTGCCAGACCCAATTGTGTTTTTTCACCCAGCTACATTTTTATAAGTTGACAATGTAATACAAACTCCACCAATAGAATGGAACCCTTGTAAGATCAGAGTTTGTGTCCTTTTTTATCTTGGTTTTCTGAGTACCTGGCACATAACTAGTGCTTAATAAATGCTTATTGTTGTAGTTTGTATAGTGATGTCATAACAGAGTACCATTTAAAAATATTCTAGTATAACCCTTTAGGCATTAGATTTCCGAGGAAGCTTTCTTTGGTAGTTTCCTGGTTGATGAGCACTATGATTGTAAAAGAATCACTTTATAAATTTCTTTGGTACCTGTTACACTGAAAGCACATAGAGAGTGAAGCACTTAAGGGAGTATAAACATTGACTTGAGCTTTAATATTATTTCATTATTCATTTAATAATAATAGCTGGCATTTGTATAGTACCTTAAGATTTACAAAGCCTGCATGATAACATTTCATCTCTTCTAATGAATGCCACATATAAGATAAGCATTTAATATCAATTAAAATCCACAAGCAAAATGTAGTAGAAGTGAATATTTCTGGATATTTATCCAAGGTCCATCAAGAGATATGGATGCTTTTCTTCAACAATGTCATCTTTAAGAATTGCTTTAAAAAACCCAGAATGTCTAATTTATGGCCTTTTCAAAGTTATAAATCATAGAATCTTAGATTAATAATGAATGCAGAGAAATCATTGACCTCTAAGGTACCTTCCAACTCTATGATGCCATGAGAAGGCATGTATTTAAATTCACTGTTTGATGTATCATAACCTCTATAACATCCTTGCAAAGTGACATTTTTGACACCTTCCATGAATGGATTTTCTTTGATTTTTATGCTTATAAGGCAGCCCATTCCATTTGAAAAGTTTAAATTATTAGAAAGTTCTTCATTACTTTGAACTAAAAATCTTCCTTGAAATATTCACCATTCCTTTTTTTCACTTTGAGATTAGTTAGAATAAGTTGTATTTTATTTTGACGTGACATTAAAAATATCTGGAAATAGCTATTATTACTCTAAGTTGTTTTCTATGCTCCCACTTTTGAAAATTTTTGCATATATTTTCCTACATTTTTAGGAGACAGGCAGTTGTTATACCATCTCTTCATTCAGCAAATACTTTTTGAACATTACCATACAGTACCAGATGTAGAGTGGGAGAGGTAAACCTACAAGAAAAATACAGTTCCTCCCTTCTGTGGGTGTTCAATCAAATAGGTCAGATATGGCAAATATAACAATATTATCACAATCCTATGACTCCTGTATACTTCTTAATGTCTCATTTAATTCCTGTACCCCATATAAAACAATTCGCCTATAGTTATTCTCATGAATGAGGAAGATATTTTTCCCTTTCATTTTACCCATTTCTTAAATGATCAAAGTCTTATCTGACCTAAACACAAGAAAAAGAATTAGCACAACATAGGATAAAATAATAATGGATAATAGGATTAGGTACTAGGTTCCAAATGAATCTAGAAGACAGGATATATAATGAGATAGCAAATTTCCTAGATAGGAGAGTCTATTAAATGTTAAAAGAGGGTTTGGCATCTATCCAGGAGGTTGATGTTCTGAAAGGGCTTAGCTTTTCCTTTAGTTTGAGTGGTAATGGCTTTGAATCAAATCAATGGCTAGACCTTGGGAAGAAGCTTTGAAAAAGAGAAAGAAAACAGAAATGAAGCATTTCTATGGTTGTGACATAATTTGTTTCATATCCTATCAGAGATTTTGGAGATTTATGAAATTTTCCTCTTTTCTTTGTTGAGTTTGTGTACTGGAGAGCTACATTGCTTTTAGAATATGGAAATCTTATTGCTATTGTCAATGCCTGACTTACTTTTGACTCTTATTCTCTTCTAGATGCTGGGGGAACCACTTCTCTGCATCAAAGCTGAATTCTTGGATCCAGCCAAGTGACTGGTTAAACATTAATGACTTTAAAATCCCAAAGATTCTTGATTTTTCTTCTGAAGGTAAGTTGCTATCTCCACGGTTACATATTTTTCCAGATTGATCTCATGGGCCACGAGAGGTTGGAGTCACAATACCACCCCCACCTCACTCTATCCTGTGAGATTTGGTAAAAAGAGCTTGCTTGAGCCACTCTCACATGTGTTGGGAGTACTTGTATCTGATGTATTTCTTTGATTTTCCCATAGTTTCACTAATTAAAGTGCTTTGTTTTTACAAACACTCAAAATTTTGAGCTAATTTGCAAACGAGATTGTGTATATAAAGGGATAAGATGTTGCTAGAAGGTAGAGGCAAATAATGAAAGGAGGTGCTATTTTAGCTTGAGGATAACAACAATTGAAGCCACCCCATTCACTTTGTTCCTTTGGGGTGAACCACATGTTACATTATTAAATGTCTCATGGTACAAAAGCTTTTTCCTTTTTCTCACTGATTTAACTTCTTTAAACCCTTTATAGATTTTTGATTTCGTATTTGTGAACTGATGCCGCATTGGAACAAGACGTAAGTAGGCTAGTTAAAAAGTAAGTTTATAAAGTTAATGTTTGACACATTATGAAAAATATTATGATTTTGTTACATGTGTCAATATTATAAAATATATCCATTTTAATTGATGGTACCTTTAATCAATTACATGTGATATGCCCCCAAAATGGTTCCAAACACTATTATTTGTCAAAATTTTTCTCTTGCAAAAGCCATGTCAATGAAAAATAGACCATCAAACTTTGAAGAAACATTGAAACAGCCTTCTAGTTCCGAAATTATGGAATTAGTTGTGGCAGGGTGAAATGTGTCGGAGTGAAAATTGCAAGGTATTTGTGAAATGAGATGTGAAACCATAAATAAGTAAACTTCTACCCAATCTGACTCCAGTGTCTTTTGGTTATAGATAGGTATAAAGTTTATGTGAAGTATATACGAGAAAGACTTGGATTATGGTCTAAACAATGGAATCTACCTACAAGGACCAGCCTAACTTAAGTACAATGCAATTGCAACCAGAGGGTTGTCCACCTTATTATAAATGTTCTGGCTATGGTGATAGACTTGTTGCCTTTTGTGCCCAAAGAGGACCAAACTGATACCACTATGTCTGAGTCAAGGTATAGTGTGTCTGTCTTACTGTTACTAATCAGACCTATACAAGTTATGAAGGCTCTATCACAGGTTTAGCACAAATACTCCATATGAACATTCAGAGTGTAGCTCTATATATATTTGTATATCTCATATTTCTTTTGAGCTCCTCCAATTCTGTTTTGCTCATAGAACATGGTGTCTTTTTTGATGAAACCATGACATGCTGTGCCAGTATCTGCCATATTTCAAAACTGATTCTAAAGTTGTATAGAGATCTTGAGAGTTTTCTTGCATTACTTCTCATCTCCATGTTAGCACTTGCTTTACGTGAGTTCTCCATAAAATATTCTTTTAGGGAAACATGTTTGGCATTCAAAACACTGTGGCCAGTCCATCAGAGTTGTGATCTCTGCAGTAGAATTTGAATGCTCAGCAATTTGACTTGAGAAAGGACCTCACTATCCAGTACTGTATCTTGCCAGATGATCTTCAGAATCTTCCTAAAATAATTCAAATGGAAGCTATTAAGTTTCCTGCAATGTGGCTGGTAGACTATCCAGATTTCATAGGCATACGAAAGGAAGGTCATTGCAATGGCTCTGTAGACCTTTGGTTTGGTAGGCAGCCTAATACCTCTTCTCTCCCACACTTTCCTTTGGAAGCTTTCAAGTACTCAATTTCATCATCTATATGGACATCGCTGGAAAGTATATTGCCAAGGTAAGTAAACTTGTCCACAGCATTCAAATTTCCATTTTTTGCAACTATTTAAAATATGGATCATCCAGTGTTGCCTGGTGGAGAACCGCTGTTTTCTTCATCTTAATTTTCAAGTCAAAGTTAGCTGAAGTTGCAGAGTATCAATTCATATTCTTTAGCATCTCAGTTTCAGAGATTGCACTGAGTACACACTAATCTGCAAACAAAAAGTCATGCACCAACTCTCCCTCCACTTTAATCTTGGCTTGTAGCCTTTTCAAATTAAATAATTACCTGTCGGTATGATAGCTGATCTTGTCATTTTTACCTTCATTGAAGGAATCTGACATCACAGAAAACATGCTAAAAAAGCATGGGGGCAAGTGCACAGGCCTGCTTCATTCCATTGGTGACCAGGAAAGCAAGACAGCATCATTCACTACTGAGAATTTATGCAAGGATTCTATTGCGGAACTGGTATACAATAATGATAAACTTCTCAAGGAAAACGATTTTTGCTATGATCTTCCACAAACTCTCATGACTGACTATATTAAAGGGCTTGTTCAAATCAGCAGACATTGTGTACAGACCTCTGCTCTATTCCTGGCATTTCTCCTGGAGTTGATGGGCAGCAAACCCCATATTGGCAGTTCCTCAGCCTTTTCTGAAGGCACGGTGGCTCTCAGGGATATGACCATCTTCCAGGTGAAGGATCAGTTTATTAAGAAGGACTCTGATAAGCATCTTGCCAGTGATAATTAACAGAGTGACCTTCCCTGTGATTGTCACAGGGTGATCTACTTATTTTACCTTTATAGAGATGGACAATGGAGACATTCTTGTCCTCCTCGAGGATAATCTCCTTCTTCCATATAACCTGGAAGCTTTTAGTCAATTTTTGTATGAACAGATCATCGCTTGCCTTGTATAGCTCAGATGGAAAAAAATCCACACCAAGTATTTTGTCACACAAAAGGAACTTAATGGCATTCAAAACCCCTTCTTCAGTTGGAAATTCAACTAGAGAGGAATTGACTTTAACCTGAGGTATACAAGCAATGGCTTTAGCATTGGTTGATGACAGTCAAAATGCTATGAAAGTGTTCAGCCCAACTCTCTAGGATTAAGTCCTTATCAACATAACTCTATCAGCATTTGTACCACAAATAACATTCAGGGAATTATAAAACCACTTTGGATTTTTACTATCAGCGTAAAACTGAATTACTTCTGCCTACTTACTAAGCAAAGAATCCTGCATCACTCTAAGCTCCACTTGTACTTTATGTTCAGTTTTTGGTTAAGTTGAACTCTGTCTTCTTAGTGACAGATGAGCTATCCTGCAGGTAAGTCCTGTGGATTTCTTATTTTTCACTTAACAACTTTTTAATTTCCCCACTTTCATCAAATCATTTGGGATGTTTGTGAGTGTTCTGGCGCAGATGCAGTACTGTACACCAAATCACTGAAAGTTGCCCATTCCTTTCTGCTCCACTGTTGCCAATTGTTTGTGAGCTCAGTTTTCCCTCCGAGTTAGCAACAAACTGTTCATGCTTAGAGAAGTACTCTAATCTGTTGACATTAAGAATTCTTTTTTTTTTCATTAAACCATTGCTTTATTAACTTCTGGTTTACATACTTCATTTCCACCAAACTTTGAATTACAATTTTTCCCCCATTTTTTCCCTACCCACCACCCCAGAATAGCAGTCCCACTAGATATCCCCTCACCCAATCTGCTGTCTCCCATATCTTCTCCCATACCCCCTTCGACTTTGCCATTAGGGCAAGGTGAATCTCTGAGCCCAATGCCTGGACATCTTATGAAACATTTAATTTTAAAACGTCGATTTTCAGGTCCATTCCCTTCCTCCCTTGTCACCCACTCTCTCTGGAAAGATAAACAATTCAGTATGTGTTGTACATGTATAGCTATGCAGAACATTACCATAGTAGATATATTGTAAAAGACTGCTCATATTTCTCTCCCACCCATCTCACCTCCCACCTGGTCCATTCCCTACTTTGATCCTGTCCCTCTTTGATAGTGGGTACTTCCAACCTCCCCTCGCCCCAGAATGCCCTCCCCTCCATCATCCTTCCTCTCATCCCCCTTTCCCCTACTCTCCTGCAGGGTGAGATATCCCATTTAGTATGTATGTGATTCTGTCCTTGAGCCAATTTCAATGAGAATATGTTTTTGCCTTTTTGCCTTCCTGTTCTAACCCTTCCCTGCAACTACTTCCCCTTGACTCTTCTACATGAGATAGTTTACCCTACCCTGTCTCTCCCCATCTCCTATTGCCACTTTCCTCTCTCACCTCTTAACTTCACCCCTTAAGAATCATCCCTTCTCATCAAATTCAACCTGTGCCCATGTATACCTGTAAACATATGCCCATATACCCTTCTTCAATTATTTTCATATTGAGAAAGGTTTCATCAGACAAAGTTATTGTTTTTCCATGTAGGAATATAAATAGTTCAACTTTGATAAGTTCCTTTTGATTTCTTTTCCCTGATTACCTTCTCAGGCATCTCTTCCTTCTTGTGTTTGGATGTCAAATTTTCTATTCAACTCTGGTTTTTTCCCCAAGAATGCTTGACAGTCCTCTATTCCACTGAATGACCATATTTTCCCCTGAAAAAAGATATTAGTTTTGCTGGGTAGGTGACCCTTGGCTTCAATCCCAGATCTTATGCTCTCTGGAATATCATATTCTATTCCCTTTGATCCCTCAGTTTAGAAGCTGCCAGGTCCTGTGCTATTCTGATTGTGTTTCCACAGTGTTGAAATTGTTTATTCCTGGCTGCTTGTAGTATTTTCTCCTTGATCTGGGAGTTCTGGAACCTGGCTATAATATTCCTAGGAGTTTTCTTTTTGGGATCTTTTTCAGGAGGTGATCAGTGAATTCTTTCAACCTCTATTTCCACCTCTGGGTCTAACACATCAGGGCAATTATCCTTGAGAATTTCTTGAAGGATGATTTCTAGGTTCTTTCTTTGATAGTGGCTTTCGGGTAGTCCAATAATTTTAAAATTACCTCTTCTGGATCTATTTTCCAAGTCAGTGGTTTTTCCCATGAGATATTTCACATTACCTTATATTCTTTCATTTGTTTGGATCTGTTTAACAGCATCTTGATTTCTCATAAAGTCATTAGCTTCCATTTGCTCCAGTCTAACTCTGAGGGAATGAATCTCCTCAGTGAGCTTTTGAGATTCTTTTTCCATGTGGCAAATTCAGCTTTTTAAGGCATTCTTCTTCTCATTGCCTTTCTGAGCCTCTTTTGCCATTTGAGTTAGTCTATTTTTTTGCTTTTTTTTTTTTTTGGAGGGCAATTGGGGTTAAGTAACTTGCTCAAGGCCACATGACTAGGTTTTTATTTGTGTGTGCATTAAGTGTCTGAGGCCGGATCCAAACTCAGGTCCTTCTGACTCCAGGGCCGACGTTCTACTCACTGCACCACCTAGCCGCCCCCTGAGTTAGTCTATTTTTTAAGGTGTTATTTTCCTCAGTCAGGCTATTGAGTGTCATTTCATACTTTTCTTGCATCTATATCATTTCTCTTCCCAAATTCTCCCCCACTTCTCTTATCTGCTTCTTAATGTCCTCTATGGCCTGTAGCCAGCTTGTATTTTCATTTGGGGCTTTTAGTATAGGAATTCTGAACTCACAGTCCTCCTCCATGCTTTAATCCACTTTGCCCCTAAAATAGGAATCCAATATTGAATTTATCTGTTTATTTTGTTTCTTTTGCCTAGGCATGTTGCCACTTAATTACTTGATTTTTGGGCTTCTTGCCACAGTAGGACTCTGCCACCAGACAGGAGGGCTTCTGCCCAAATGTGGGGTCTTCCAGAACTTCCACAGGTTGGGTGGCCTCTGTAAAGCCTCCACCCACTGTGGCAAGCTGGATACCCACCCCAAATTTCCCCCCTAGACCACAATCCAGAGCCAGGCAGTTTTAAAGAGTGATAACCCCCAGACTGATTGCTGGATCTCCCTACAGTTCACAGACCTGGAGCTAGAGCCACCACTGAAGCTGCAAAATGGCTTCTGTGCAGCGTTTTTTCAGCAGCTTTTTGCCCCCAGGGGAGGAAGCCGATTCGTTCCCCAAATACTGGTCCCAAAGTCCATAGGGCACTAACCTCTCACTTTGTCCTAGCCATATCTATGCTGATAATTCTGGAATCGCCATAGCTGCTGGTGTTCTACAATCCCTCCAGCTGGCTGCTGGCCCTGCCGCCCTAGGGCTGAAACCGAGGTTCACAGGGGCCTGGGCTCAGCTCCCAGAGAGCTGTTGGTTCCCAGCATGCTGTGCTGCCTGCTCACAGAGCAATGTGCTTGCTCCCTGCAGGGCTGCTGGGTTGTCCTCAGTGGGAGGTTAGTTTCTCAGTGTAGTTCTGTGGGTGCTGGGGCTCCAGAAGTTGTTCAGATTCCCCTTTTACATTGTTTGGAAGTTGTGTGGAGCAGAGCACCTTAGAAGTGCTGTTTCTACTCCGCCATCTTGGCTCTGCCCTCCCCCCTTAGCAGCTTTTTAACCCCAGGGGAGGAAGCCAACATGTTCCCCAAATACTGGTCCCAAAGTCCATAGGGCACTAACCTCTCACTTTGTCCTAGGCATATCTATGCTGATAGTTCTGGTATTGCCACAGCTGCTGGTGTTCTGGGGTCCCTCCAGCTGGCTGCTGGCCTGGCCGCCCTGGCCACTCTACTGCTAAAACCGCGGCTCATGCAGGACTGGGCTCGGGGCCCAGAGCACTGTGCTGGCTGCTCCCTGCAGGGCTGCTGGGCTGTCCTCAGCAGGAAGTTAGCTTCTCTGTGTCGTTCTGTGGGTGCTGGGGCTCCAGAAATTGTTCAGATTCCCTTTTCACATTGTTTGGAGGTGGTGTGTGCCAGAGCACCTTGGAAGTGCTGTTTGTACTCTGCCATCTTGGCTCTGCCCCCCGACATTAAGAATTCTAGTAGTCATCTTGTCTTGGGGATGTGCTTTTGCAGAATGTGAATATTTACTTTGGGGAGGATAAGTCTATGATTGTTTCAGCACTGTAGACCACCCATTGCCTTCCTTATTCTCATATCTATTCTATCTCTTTTCCTTACATTGACTTTAAATGCCACTGTGTGCTGTGAGGGTGCATCCACAAAGTTTTATTACATTTAGGCAAATAGAAGACATTGTTAGTGATGATAAAGTCATGAGATAAACAACTCTTCAGTAACAAGTGACCATTGTTGCTGTTTCTAATTCCATTCTACCTGAGGACTTCCTGCCATGTCTGATAATCTGTACTTATTCTTGTGAGAGAATTACCCATAATTACAATGTCATCCTCTTTTGGCATATTGGTACTGAGGATCTCCAGGTTTTCATGCAATTTTTTTTTACCTCATCAAGGTTCATCACAGCAGGAGTACATGCACTGGTGATGGTGCGGTGGGATATTTTCCTGCAAGTGCCAATCACACTATTAAGAAACTGTCATTCACTCCCTTTGGAAGGCATATGTGTTAGGTGACTAGGTAAGTTTTGATTGCAAAATGTATGTCAGCTTTATAGCATTCCCCATCACTGTGGTCACTCCTGCAAAAAGAGGTGTTCAGCTCTGATTTTCATAAGCTGACCTTCATTTACCAATCTTATTTCACTCAGGGATGTGGAGCAATACCTGATGAGTTATCTTTCAATAAGAACTTTCTGTCTTTCAAATCTATTGGATTTTGTATTGTCTATAAGCATGTGCTCATATTATGTTCTGATGGTGAGTGGAATCATGTTTGCAAAAGTTTTTTACATTTTTTGTATTTCTAGCACAGTGTAGCATTCCCATCTGCTGCAATAAGCAGGCCAAGGTTAGGTTGGGTAAAGTAGACAATTTTAGCACCTTTTTTAGTCCCTTCCTCCTGCTAGGTGGAGAGCAGTGCATATCTTAAAACGTAATGCTCAGACAACCACGGGGACACCGAATACCATTGCTACTTCTGTCCAGAAATAAAATGATCCTTTGGCCTGGGCCACCAATGTTCAGGATTGGAACCATAGCTCCCAGTCTATCCACATCCGATTCTTTGTCATTTGCCCATTGATGCAATTCTTTGAGGTATTTAAAAAACTAGAATGGTATGGTTGCTATCTTTTGAATCACTCAAAATTAGATTTAAGTGAGGGAGATTTGCACAAAATCTTGGTCTCATTCTCTCTTCCCATCATGGTAGTCCAGTGGCAAGACAAAAATCAAGGTGCCCGGTGATGGCTCTGGAGGCAGTAGATGACTTTGATTTCTGTAAAGTCTAACCAAGCTCTAAACATTCCATAGCAGTGGCTTTAGCCACTTTCATGGTTCACTGGAACAAATTGTTCACATTTGCTTATTCCACCAAGGAAGTCTTCACATACTTGGGGTAGACACTCCACTAACCCACCAACAGGATGAAGCCTTGTGGTTACCCTCAGCCTAATTTAGTCCATATGACAAAATGGTTTGATGGAGTATGGCTGCTGCACATGCTCTTCCTTCTTCCAGCCACAGGTGAGAGTTGGGTGATACAATGGATATATACAGTTAGATAGCAACCCTGCAAAGGCCTTGGCAACACTTGAAACAGAAGCACTAGGCTTCCTGAGTACCGTACACTTCTGGCTATGGTGAACAATAAAGAAAGAAAAATACAATCTTGCCATTAGTCTGATGTGGCCTCCTTCCATTCTCCTGTGATGGAAGTAGAATACTGGAAAAGGAGCCAAAAGTTACTAAGAATCATGCCATCTTTAGACTGTCTATAAACATTAGCTTAATCTGCTGGTACTCTAAACATGAAATCCTTGTTCACTGATCAACAAGCAGACATAATACCCAGGGAAGTGAATCATATCAATTTTGACATTCTTGCTGTAAATGAAACCAGAAGACAAAGGAAGTTATAGCTAAATAGAAGAATGGCTAACAGATTCTCCTTGGAGACAAAAATAAAAAAAGTTGGCAGAGTTAGTTTTGTTGTGAGTCCAAAGGTAATAAGAAACATAATTTCATGGAACACTTGGTCATTTTGTCTTGCTTTGCTCAAGATAAGTGTTTATGAAAAGACCACCATGAAGATAATTTCAACTTAAATGTCAACATCTCGTAGACAATGATGAGATAGAGAAGTTCTATGAATAACTCAGTAAGGACCTCCAAATGGAATCAGCTTACTTATTTATTTAACAGGTATTAGTTAAATGTCAATTATGTACCAAGCACTATGCTAGGCACTGAGCAAAAATAAAGACAAAAGCAATATGCCTCTTGTTTTTTTCAGAAATTTGCATGTCAATGAGAGAATACAGATATAGGAATATAAAGATAAATTATAAATGAATTTAATACAAAGGTATATAGGAGGGAGAATGACTGATCACTTAAATAGCAGAGAGGACCTGAGTTGTAAATAGACAGAAGCTAGATATTCTGTTGTTTGTTTGTTTGTCCTTTCTTTTCAAAGAGGACCAATGACCTCACAGGAGATGACTTTACTTGTGGGTGACTTGGACTTAAGTAAGGTATAATTACACAAAGTCATCAACCTCATTCTCTCTTCCTGAGTCACCAAAACCCATTGGCAAGACAAAATTTAAAATGAATGGGCATGGCTCAGGATGCAGTGGATGACCTTGGTGTCTTCAATGCCTGCACAATCTCTAAGTTCTCCGCAGTATCTACTTTAGCTCCCTTTGTGTTCATTGGAAGAAATTGTTCTCATCTGTCCATTCCATTGGGGGTAAGTTTTCATATTCTTTGGAAAGACATCTTCAACTCACAGACAGTTTGAGGCCTGTTGGTTATCAGGGTGTGGCCATCACAGATGCTACAGATTCTTGGAGTCACAGATGAGAGTGGAGTGAATTGGATGGACACCAAAGGTGAATGAGCAGCCCTGAAAAGGGTTCAGCAAGCCCTCACACCAGAGGTGCTAGGCCTCTTGAACACACTATATGCCCCACTAGGTATTCTAAGCGAGAGTTTTTAAAAGGAAGTGTATTTTGGGATTGGAATACAGCTTGTGAAAAGGTAGGGTAGGGGCAGCTAGATGGTGCAGTGAATAGAGCAGTGGTCCTGGAATCAGGAGGAACTCAGTTCAAATCAGGGCTCAGACACTTAACACTTACTAGCTGTGTGACCTTGGGCAAGTCACTTAACCCCAAATGGACTGCCTTTCAACCTCCAGAGAGCCAAAAAAAGAAAAAGAAAAAATAGGGAAATAGAAGATAAGATGTCATATATTAGGCATAGTAAGTAGACCAATTTTGCTGGGAAGTGTATTTTAAAGGGGACAATACCATGTAATCTATCTGGAAAGACAGATAGGATCCAGATCATTAAAGCAATTAAATGCCCAAAAGAAGAGTTTGCATTCTGTCATAAAGGCAATAGGGAACCACTGAAGCTTCTTGACTAGGGAAGTAAAATGTGCTAATACTCAATCATTTTAATGATTGAGTTCAAGCCACCATTTTTTTTTTAATTAAATACTTATCATTCCCTAGGCACTGTGGTAACACTGGAAATACAAATAAGGCAGAAACAAAAATGGCCTCTACCTTTGAGGAGCTTACCTTCTAATTGAAGAAGACAGTGTATAAAAAGAAATTTAAAAGAGGAGGGGATAGTATCCTTAAAGACAAGTTAGAGAAAGTTAAGAGAGGCAGGAATGGAGCCCAGAGAGGAATGGCTGGTCTGGCATCTTTCCTTAAAACTGAGAGATGAATTGCATTCCCTGGTTATGAATTCTGGGACTGAAGTATTTAAGGAGTACAGAATGAGAATGTTCAAAGGCCTGTAGTCTAGATCCTTGTCTTACACATTGATTTTCTGAATACTCTCCTCAGGAATCTACAGATATTAAATATAATCAACACTAAATATCACTGTGATGGAAATGCAGATTTGAAGATCTTCCCTGCCCCTAGGCCCTTTGATTGGCTTAAGAGACTTTGATTGACTTAAGTGACTCTGAGAACCTTCTTTAATTTGAAAGTATACTCTGCCCCCTAATAGGCTGAATGTGGTCACATGGAGCCTATGGTAGGAGGCTTGGTTTTCAGGAATGACCACACCTTGATGCTGTGTGATTGGACAGTGGGTCAAGAGAGTGGTTACATTCTCTGAGCCAGGAGCAGACTATATAATCCCTGATTTGAGGCTTTGCTTTGGGGCTCACTTTGAGAAGTGTTGTGTGATTTGACCAGATGAGACGCTGGGCAGCCGTTGAGAGCCCCCCGGCTTTGAAAACCCAGATGTTGATGCTTCCCTCTCTGGTAACTGTGATTTTGGTATCAATAATTGTTGGACAGTTTGGAAGCCTGTCTGTTTGATCTGTCTGTTTACTCTGAAGTTCGGGGTACTGACCTTTTCCCCCTGAACTAGGTAATATATGTTTGTTTGATTAAAGTGAGCTTGTTAACCCATTTTGAGTTGCTTTCCTTTACAAAAGCAGATCTAAGAACCTGTGTCGGCAGCCACTCTGGGAATGCTGGGGTGCTTGCTGCTACAATCATCAAAAAATCAAATTGATTATATTTGTTGGGTAGAGAAAAAAAACAAACAGTTAACAGTATAATAGTCATTTACAAGCAATTTGTTTCTGTATAGATAACTGATTTTTAAAACCAGATATTAAAATCTATACCAAATTGGAAGAAAGAATAATAAGGGTATAATAAGCAACAGAGGCAACTTCAACCTGACCAACTTAAACAAATTGTTGACACAGAAAAGTGGAAAATAGATGAAAGATGAAAGAAAATCAACACTCTAACATGATTTCCTTAGGAAATTTGATCAGTGTAAATCAGCAGCCACTAAGAAGAGACCAATTGAGCCTAAAAATTGCCTCAGCCAGAAAATACTTGAGCTTCTTGCCAGGTGGAAATATGGCAGGCAAGCAAAAGCAACACTGGTTTAGAATATAAATTAGTTCATACAATTTTATAGAAGAAACTTGTAGGAGATTATAATCAGTGGCACCTCATAAAGCAGAGCAAAGGGGTGAATGGAAAACAAGTCGACAGCTTGTGGGGGGGAGCTGAACTAAGCCTAAAGGCATGTAAAGAAGAAACTAAAGGAAGGAAAAAGAACTCATGAGAAAAATGAAAATCTATAAATCTATCAGGATGACTATTAGAGGAGAAACTGCAATAACAACTTTATTCTCCATCATTGAAACAGAAGTTATCAGATATGGACTTTAAGATTACCATCCTCAATGCAATCTATGAGAAGGAGAAATGTAGCAAAGTAAATAAAGATGTAATATGAAGGCAGAAGAGGCAAGAGGAGACTCATGCTAGAGGTGATATCTTGAACATTAAGAGATAGATTCCCAATATATCTGAAAAAGGAAGCAATATCAAATATTTGGGGAAAGTGTAGACTTTATTATTACTAAAGTAATTTCAATAACTACTAACTCATATGTCTACCTATATTTATAAGACTTTTCTAAGAACGATCTGTTTACATTTAGCATCCTTGCTAGGGGCAGCTACATGGTGCAATAGATAGAGTTCTTGACTTGGAGTCAGGAGGACTACTTTCCTGAGTTCAAATCTGGCCTAGATACTTACTAGAAATGAGACATTGGGCAAGTCACTTAACCTCTCTTTGCCTCAGTTTCCTCATCTATAAAATGGGCTGGAGAAGGAAATGGAAAATCACTCCAATATCTGCCAAAAAAAAAATCCCAAATAAGGTCACAAAGAGTCAAACATGACTGAACAAAAACCACAAACCTTGCTAAAGATCTGAAGGGAAAAAGCAAACTGGCAAATTATATTAAACAATAAACAGCATATTTACAGTCACAGAATTTACCAAATGATAGAGAATACAGGATATTACTATACTGATTTTTGACTGTTAAAAATGACTCATTATAAAAAAGCATTATCTTAAACTCTCTTCTTCAATCATCTTCCACATTCAAAATATGAAGTAATATACTGAGTCACCCTCCGCAAAAGTACTTGCCACCATTGAGGAAAATATTAAGTGGAAAAGAATGGAAGATGGATTCACTTATAGATGATTAAGTTCTGTTAGTAAATTGCATTACTTTGGTAGCATGAAACCTGAGAGTATGGAAGAGTTTCCAGGACAAGATCTACAATCACTCAAAAGAGTTTGTACTCACTATCTGCACAGGAATAACCAAGCACGTGAGAATTGTTTGTTATTTTAGTTATACTAGGTGGTTGGAAGGGCTGCTGGTCCATTTCTACACATCACTTAGAAAACACAGTTGACTGCTAACTAGGAGAAGATAAAATAAGAAGAAGAGAATGCCCTGGATTGCTTTGGGAGAATTGTGTATTCTTTTATAATGATCCAAAGCTTTTTTTCCAGAAGGTTCATCAATATCATTCCAGTGAGAGTGTATAGCTACAAGTTATGACTTTCAAAGACTAAGGTCTTTGAGGAGAGGTATGGGTCATTAACAGTTCAGTGTGGAAATACATGATAGAGTTCCATGGGAGATGCCTAATTGGGGAAGAAATATTAAGGTTTTTTTTTCCTTTTCTGTTTTTTTAATAGTCAGCAATAATAATGTAAGATTTTGTATCCTCCTTATCTCTCAATTATATGACGATATAAATGTAATCTTCTGTACAATCCTGCCATTTTCTCTTATTTTAGCAAGGACATCCTTAATGTGTATGGAGATTATTTCCATGAAGATTCTTGTAAGTATGGGAAAGTAGTTCTCTATTATATCCTTTTTTGGTGGGATAGAGTAAAAAATGTAATGATGGTATGTTTGTTTCTAGATATTTTGTTTCTTCCCTGTTTCAGCTGTCTTGAGAATAGGGAAATTAATACCCTCCAAATTATTTTGCCTTCAGCAACTCTCTGGTTATTCTTGGTTTATGCCAGTGACTTTTCCCATCTCAGTTTTCTTGAGGGTCTTTTACTCTTCCTCATAAAGTTCATGAGATTAAACACTGCATGATTGACAATTATAATTACACCATCATTTAATAGCTTTGTACCTATTAGGCAACTTAATCTTTCTAATTGTTTCCTCACCTGCAAAATGGGCATAGCACTAGTACTCCCTACATAGGATGATAGTTCGCATATGTTGCTAGAGCTAGAATGGGTAATGAGGATTTCATCAGCTATAAAGAATTGCTGTGAAAAAAAGTACTTTGTAAGCAGCCAAATGCTATACAAGTGTGAGTTATTACATTATATTTCACATCAAAATGTCACTAAGGGTTAGAGCATCATCCCCTCACCCCAGAATGTCAAAAAACAAATCTTTACTGTGAGAGGAATATATCTTTCCTACAATTAGATAACTATGATAGGAGAAGAATAAAGTAAGGAAAATACCTGCTTCCTTTGGGTTGGACTAGATTCATGGAATGTGGGTCACAGCTGGAGGAAAATGAGGATCTAGAACGACATGAGGTTTGATTCTAAATAGTCAGCTAACTCTGAAGTCTCTAAAACTCTAAATTAGTGGCCCTGAGCTCCTGACCACAGAGGTTTGGGCCTTCCTTCAACAAACAGCTGTCCTCTTTTTGGGACAATTTCTTACTGTGGGCAAACCACATGGATTTCTTTTGAAGCAGTTGGAACTTTTCTCAGTATCATCTTTTATCTTTCCTCTCTTCTTCAGAGGTGGAGAGGAAGATCTTATCAAAAGGGGAATCAAAGGAAATTTCTGGTTTTACTATTTTCCAGACAACCTTCTGGAATTGTGAGACATGGAGCAAGACCTCTTGGGAGTTTACTGCAAAGGTGTTTCCTTTTGATATATCTCTCCTAATATCTTCCGGCCGCCTGGAAAGGAGCCAGAGACAACCTATAGCCAGTATTTCTTAAGTTTGCTGTTCTGCACCATTACCTGAAATTCTTGTAACTTTTTCTCTATAGCAAATACTAAGGCTAATGGTGTGAAAAAATAATTACTGACAATCAAAAAGGCAATCCTCTTTTCCCTCACCACTCCATCTTCCCATTCATCCTTCTATAGTGTATATATTTCTATGAGAATCATATTACAGTAGCATAGTAGATGAGATAGACACAATCCAAAGGGATGATACATTTTTGATGTTTACTGAAGTCTTCTAGGTCCATCTGTGGGTGATGTTATACTGTACATATCAAGAAAGAAAACATGGGGATCGGTATGACTGGATTCAAGTCCAAATTCTGACACTAATCAGCTGTATAACAATGGACAAATCACTTAACTTTTCTGAACTATAGTTTTCATAGCTATAAAATTGGAGTAATCATTAAAATAATGAAATACTTATAAATTTCTCATGGGGTTGTCGTGATGATCAAAAGCAAATACACAAAATAAGAAAACAATGAGTTTGTAGTTTACATCAAAGTTAAAAACATTTGATCCCACAAAATAGTTTGTAGTATAAAAAGAACACACTTCACATCTCTTAAGACATACCACATGAACTCATACAATATTTTATCATCAGCTATTGAAACTCTCTCTGGGATCACTTTTCATCCCACAGTTCTGGTAAACTTATTTAGAATAAGAGTTTGAGCACATATTAGAATGGAATGTACAATTTTTTCACAGCTTGATATTTTGTGATATATCAGATATCTGAGAATTTTTCTGCCCTGTACATTATTTTGTAACTGTTAATTTGAATTTCAGTTTTATTCAATCTAAACTGGAAGGATGAACAATATCTACTACCCTAATAGATTTCCCCTTCCCCAAGTGAAAATTCTGATCAAAAAAAGAAACAAAGATCACTGAAAGAAAGTTGATGAGAGGAAATATAGTACAGTGAAAGCAGTGTTTTGAGTCAGAAGAACTGTGCTTGAATCCTATTTCTGCAACTTACTATATGATCCTGTCAATTCCTCTGCTTCAGCCTCTATTTACCCATGTGGAAATTGATAAGAATGGATGAAATAAACTTTAAAGTTCATTTCCAATCTAATTTTTGCTATATCATTTCATTTCTTTAGCTATTATGCTTTCTTTATGAAAGAAAACATGATTTAATGGATAGAAAGCGTTGGAGTCATGGAGTGTGAGTTCAAGTCCTGCCAACAACCCATATAAACTATATAATTATTGGCCAAGAAACTGAACTCTCAGCCCTATTCAACTCTCTAACATGATAATTTGTAGAATAGGTACCAGCCTATCTTGGTGGATTTCATTCTTGACAAATTTATAGAAAACATAAATTTTGTTTAATAATAATAAATTACATTATATTTAAAATATAAGTAGAACATAAGTAACCACCTAAAAGATATTGCTTTGAATTAAGACCCAGAGAATGAATAATTTATAATAAGTAAAAGAGACATTTACTGATTGAGAATTGCTGATATTCATGAAATTACAAATCTAGTCCTCTTTTCATCTCTTCCCCCCATTTCATTTGCATATTTAAAATAACTTACATTATATTTCTAATATAAGTAACTGCCTAAAAGATACTGCTTTGAATTAAGACACCAGACACCTGGTGTAGTGATAGTGTAGGATAATGGCTAAAGTGCTAAACTTGAATTCATGAGCAACACGTTCAAGCCCTACCTTTGACATGACTGTGTAACCCTGGACAAGTCATTTTGCTTCTCGAGATCTTGGTTTCCTCATCTGTAAAATGACTGAGTTTGACCTGATAACCTTTTAGAGATCTTTTTCATCTCTTAACCTATTATTCTAAATACAGACTTTGGAGCTTATCGTTATATTCTTTGAAGAATTTCTCTAGATTTGTTTAGATCAGTACTGTGACAACCATACTACCAAGAAACTTATATCACTATTCCAGAACAAAATTGAAATATAGAAAATGGTGGAACAAAGATATTTGCTTCTACTGTAGAACACTTCTGACATGGTCCAGTTACTGAGTCACGACTTCATGTTTCTTAATCTTGGCAGCAGAATAAAGTCCTTAGTAGAGAACTTTTTTCAAGTCCAAAAACATGACACTTCAGTGCTCTATGCATAACTTTTCTTTCTCTGTCTATAGGATTTACAGTGTTCGCAGATGGAAGTAATTTAATACCATGGTGATCTTTCATCTAGCCTGTTTCCTTTCAGTGACCTTATGTTTACTATAAGAAAACACCAACAAGGTGTCTGATTTCTTCATGGAAAATGGCAACTATTTAAAACAAAAGGATTTTGTCCAGCAGAATCACATATCTTTCAATGTTTCTGTAGTTTAGCAAAAAAGCCTCATTTGTTCTGTGAGGAAAATTTGACTAGGAGACAAGGCCAGTTTGACTTTCTTATAAAGGATGCAATTTTTGGAAGAAGAAAAAAGATAGCAGAGGAATAAAAAGTCAGTTGTTCTCTCTATGGCAAGAAAAGTAATCCTTCTCATTTCCATGGCCTATATCGAAATATTTGCAACTCATCATTTTGAATTATGCCCTAGAATCCTTTCTGACACTTCCCAGGATGCTTTGAGAATAATAGCAGGTTCTATGATCCCAGCATTCATCTCTGCTCAACATGTGGAGTTCCTGTTGATTTCAAAGACAGTCCCACACCCTGAAAAGAAGATTCATACTGGGAAGAGGTCATTAGTAATCACAATAATATACCTTTCCTTAGAATCTTCCTTCCTCCATCACCTCATGTGGCACTGACTTCTATTTATGCTCTTGGCATTTGAATAGGTCCCATCATAAATAATGGAATTGAACCCCTTCAGCAGAAAACAGAAGCAGCAACTGGAAGCAGACTTGAGAACATTTAAGGAAATAGATAACATCTGCCTTCTCAGGATGCTTTTTAAGAATGGATGCAAATTTTTCCATAGGGAAAAAAGGGCTTAAACAGGAGTGTCTAATCCATTTTCAGAATAGATCAGGTAGTTGCAAAAGCCAATACATTTTTTTATGTTCTCAGCAAGATTATAAGTTAAATGCAAGTGTATATTCAGGGTTATAAACCTGTTCATGGGATTGTCAATTCAAATTTAAATGATATTTGAGTGCAGTGTTGGAAGCAGAATACTGGAATACACACTGATTGGAAATGAGAGCTATTATTGGGAATAATAAGAATGATTAGAAAATTGGATGAAGTATGTATCGTCCTTGTTGCCCTGATAATGATGTACTAAAGATAGTAACATTCAAATAATGCTGAATAAATAAAAGTAACAGTAGGGCAGTGACTTGTCCTATGACCATTTCTATCTTAATCTCCTCAAGAAGGATATTTAAAATGAGTTAATAATAATGATAATAATAGCAGTAATAATAAAGTAGAATGAGGTCCATGACATTGTTGTTTTCCTTTATGCTAATGGAATTATACACTTAGGATAAGCCTTCAGAGGATGAATATACATCCCAGATTTATTCAACTACAAATATGTTTAATTTACCCACCTGGGCAATAGCTCATAACACATTGAACATAAAAGAAAAATAGTGGATAGTAATTTGGTACCAGGACTGTATTTATCTAAATAGAATTGAAAAATATGTGAATAAGGTAATAATAATATCTAACACATTCCAACTAATGTAATGATGTCCAAAACAATTCATTTAAAATGTGATGTTTTTCAGGGAGGCAATTTAAGTCCATAATGGTTCTTTCTAGTCTTACATCCATTATAATGTCTCCTAAATTGAACTAAGTATGACTTTGAAGTTTACAAAATTAAACCAAAACATTGTATGAATCCCTTGATGTACATAGATGACATCAAACTATATCACTCCCTTGAAAAAGACATCAAACAGCTTCTTTAACATATGGAGACTTTCTCCAACTATGACAACATCTTATTTGAACTTAATAAATATAAAGCTAAAGATTCAAGCTTGAATCCAGAGGTCAAATGGAGTTAATAGTGGTAGGTAATACTTACATACTCTTTGGTCCCTTCCAGCAAGATATGACAAACATAAATCTAGGAAAGAGAAACCTACATCTTAATACATTGGAATTTACTGGCATTCTGAAACCAAAATTTAATGGGAACAACACATTCGTAACAATTAACACCCTTGAAATCCCATTTAATGTACCTTTGTGGAACTGTAAAATGGATTGTGGCAGGTTTGGAAAGAATTCTAGTAAAACCCCATAAATATTAATGAAACAAAGGGGTCGTCACCTAAGGCAGCTATATAAAAGTTGCTTGCCAAAAAGGTAGAAGAGGATTGGTAGAGGTACTCAGAGCACATAATGAATAGGGGAAAAAAAACTACAGAAATACTTTCAGAACAAGCAGTTATCACCTCATTGAACAAAAGTAAAGGTGAAAATAGGCATATGCCATTGAATTTTTTAAATGTAATCCCAAGTGGTTGATTTCAAATAGACTCTATGGAACACAGATATTTCAAGTGTGGAATTTAATGTCTCTCAATTGGAAATCTCTACATAAGCTTTGCCATTATAGGTGCACACAGAGAAAAAAATGTTGAACAAATGACTGAGTCATTTGAATTTATTTGTGAAAAAGGAGACATTTATAATGACAATTTAGGACAAAGTCATCACCACCAAGAGTTATAAAATCTTATCTTTGAGGAACCCATACTTAGTGATCAGTGCAGATTATGTAACAAACCGGTAGCAATGGAGAAATATATTTATGTAAGATGTAATCATTTAGCACATATTGAATGCCTATAGAAGAGAGTACCTATTTCCATGAATTAGGCATCAGAAGTTATATTTCAAGGACTGTCAGATGACAAATCTTTCTATAATGCATACAAATCTCAAAAAATCCTGGAGAACTCTTACAATAAACTTTATTATAACGAGAATATTATCTGACATATTCATTGTAGAGTGAATTATTACCTCTAGTTGCCTGAATGTTCCACTGAACCATTAAAAAGACTTAAGAACAATGTTTTTAATAGATTGCAAATTGCTAATACTTGTAATCTCTAAGCTTTGTGGAAGGAACAGCTTTCAAAATATACAGACCTAGCAGAGGAGAAAATATCACACTGTGTCAGAATGGCATTCATATAATTTCTGTTATCCTTTCTTTTACTGGAGTTGTACCAAGTTATGATTTCATTGAATCTTCTTAAAGTGAGCTTACATTCTCAAACTTCTTCAGCCTCAGAAAGCAGTTATCTTATTCACCTGTGCAACAGTCCATAGACCATTATCTGTAAAGGATTATTCGTAGCAAATCAACTGGAAATTTCTGTCTTAATTCTCTAAATGTATGGAAAGAACTTTCATTAAAACACACATTTACATGTGCACATATAGCTGGCATTTCTATAATCACTGTAAATAAGAAAGTCATGGAGATTATGGTATAAAGAAAGGCAAGACCTTGACACAGATAGCTATAATGCATATATTACATTATAATGCCTTTAAAAGATGCTAATAAGGGGTTTTGTGGGTAAGACAGTGAATATATTAGTATAATAGCACTATAATATGACCTTAGACATAATAGAGTCCAAATTCCTCATATTAAGATATCCAGATGGTAAACTGATGAACAGGGAGGCTCAATTAGTCATCATAACTGGAACTTGAATTCAGACTCTTTCATTCCTATGCCTCTCTCATGCCAACCCATTTGCTTTAAGTATTTTTTAAAGACTGAAAAGATTTACATAAGTGGCAAAGACAAAGTGAGAGAGGTTAGTGTAGACTTTGGGAACAGGGAGTCCAGGAGTGTGGTCTGGGCTCTGCCCCTGGAGTGAGAAGCAGTTGAGGCATGGCAGCTGCAGCTGAGCAGCTGCTTCAGAGCTAGTGGCCTGAAGATTGTAGGGGGACCAAGCAACCATTCTGAGGGGTAATAACTCTTGCTTTAACCTGCTTGAATCTGGATTGCTGTCTCGGGTGGAGGTCCTGGGGTGTCTGACCAGTGAGCCAGAGCATGAGGGCAAGAGAGGGCAGAGGGCAAGAGAGGGTAGGGGGCAGATGGGGCAATGAACTAATAGCTCTGGCAGCTGAGAAAACCCCATTGATTTGGGACAAAGCTCTTCTCTCTGAAAGCAGAGTTCTACTGTGGCAAAAAGCTAAAAGTAAAGTAATTGAGTGGCAACATGAGCAAACAACAGAAGCAAAGCAAGCACTGCAATCCAACTTTGGATTCCTATTTGGAGGACAAAAAGGATCAAAGCATGGGATGGCAGGAAGACAACAAAGTCAGAACTCCTGCACCAAAAGCTTCTGAGAAAAATATGAACTGGTTATAGGCCATAGAGGAGCTTAAGAAGGATTCTGAAAACCAAATAAGAGAAGTGGAGGAAAAATTGGGAAGAGAAATGAGAATGATGCAAGAAAATTATGAAAAGACAGTAAACAACCTGACTGAAGAAAATAACAACTTAAAAATAGATTAACTTGGGGTGGCTAGGTGGCACAGTAATAGAGCACCAGCCCTGGAGTCAGGAGGACCTGAGTTCAAATAAGGCCACAGAAACTTAACACAAAACTAGCCATGTGACCTTGGGCAAGTCACTAAACCCAATTGCCCCTCCAAGAAGCAAAAAAAAAATAACCAAACAAACAAAAACAAAAAGAAAAACAAAAACTAGACTAACTGAAATGGCAAACGAGGCTCAAAAAGCTAATGAGGAGAAGAATGCCTCAAAAAGACAGCTTTGCCTGATAGAAAAAGAATCTCAAAAGCTCACTCAAAAGAATCATTCCTTTGGAATTAGATTGGAGCAAATGAAAGCTAATGAATTTATGAAAAATCAAGATACTATTAAACATCCAAACAAATGAAAAAATAGAAGTGAATGTGAAATATGTCATTGGAATAACTGCTGACCTAGAAAAAAGTCCAGGAGAGATAATTTAAAAATTATTGGACTACCTGAAAGCCATGATCAACAAAAAGAAATTAGAAATCATCCTTTAAGAAATTCTCAAGGAAAATTGCCCTGATGTTTTAGAACCAGAGGGCAAAATAAAAGTTGAAGGAATCCACCAATCACCTTCTGGAAAAGATCCCCCCAAAACCTAGGAATATTATAGCCAGGTTCTGGAGTTCCCAGATCAAGCAGAAAATACTACAAGCAGCCAAGAAAAAACAATTTGAATATTGTGAAAACACAGTCAGTATAACATAGGACCTGGCAGCTTCTACACTGAGAGACTGAAGGGCTTGGAATATGATATTTTGGAGGTCCAAGGAGCTGGGATTAAAACCAAGAATCAACCTACCCAGCAAAACTGAGTATCATGTTTCAGGGGAAAATATGGTCATTCAATGGAATAGAGGACTTTCAAGCATGTTTGATGAAAAAAAGCAGAGCTGAACAGAAAATTTTATTTTCAAATACAAGAAGCAAGAGAAACATGAGAAGGTAAACAGGTAAAGATATAAGTAACTTATCAACATTGAACTATTTTCATTCCTACATGGAAAAACAATAATTGTAACATATGAAACTTTTCTCAGTATAACAATAGTTGAAGGGAATATAAATGAAGATATGCACACACACATATATTCATATATATATATGTCTGTATAGGAGGGTATATGGGCATATGGATACATATCTGAGTGTACATATATATGTGTACAAGTATACATAGACAGAGGGCACAGGACCAATTGAATAGGAAGGGATATTTAAAAGGTGAAATTGAAAGGTGAGAGAAGAATATAATGAGAGGAGATAGGGAGAGACAGAATGGGGTAAGTTATCCCATATAGAAGAGCCAAGGGAAAACTGTTACAATGGAGGTGAAGAACAGGAAGGCAAAAGGGAATGGGTCAACCTTACTCTCATTGAATTTCACTTAGGGAGGGAATGACATATACACTAAAGTGGGTATTTAACCCTACAGGAGAATAGGGGGAAGGGGATAAGAGGGAGGATGATGGAGGGGAGGGCAGGTTGGGGGTGAGCGAAGTTAGAAGCACACACTTTTTCAAAGGGACATGGTCAAAGTAGAGAATAGAACAAGCAGGGGTGGGATAGGATGGAGTGAAATATAGTCAGTCTTTCACAATATATACATATTGGAAATGTTTTGTGTAGCTACACATCTACAACCTATATTGAATTGCCTGCCTTCCCACTAAGGATGGGTGATGAGGGAAGAAGGGAAAGAATCTGGAATTCAAAGTTTTAAAATCAAATATTTAACTATATATGTGTGTATGCATATTTTAAATAAAATACAACAGCTTTTTGTTTGTATTTCATGGACTCACAAAAACTTTTGTTTCTATTGTACATCTCTCGCTGTTCTTCAGTCATTTAGTTATACCCTACTTTTTGTGATCCCATTAACCACGGCACACTAGGCCCTTCTCCAAGTCTGTCTAAGTTCATATATATTGTTAACATGATACTAGCTATTCATTTCATCCTCTCTCATCCTTTTTTTTCCTTTTTCCCCTCAGTCTTTCCCAACATCAGGCTCTTTTCCAATGGATCATATTTTCTCCTTCTGTGGTCAAAATATTTAAGTTTCAGCTTCGGTATTTGATATTCCAGCAAACAGCGTTAATTGATTTCTTTAAGTATCGACTGATTTAACTTTCTTGCCATCCGAGGGACTCTCAAAAGTACTCTGTAGTACTGCATATCAAAAGTGCTGATTCTGTGCTACTCCTTTTTCCATACAGTCCAATTCTCACAGTCATACATTGCTACTAGAAAAAAAAAAACAATGAATTTTTGACAGCGGATGTTTGCTGGCAAGGTGATGTCTCTGTTACTTTACAGATTTAACAAAGCTATCCTTCCAAATATCAAGTGTATTTTAATTTCTTTGCTGCAGTCACTGTCTGCAGTGATCTTTGGGCCCAAGATTATAAAATTTGATACTGTTTCCATTTCTTCTGCCTCTATTCACCAGGAAGTTATGAGACCAGCTACCAAGATTTTAGTTGGTTTTTTTTTTATATTAAATTTTAAGCCAGCTTTTATATGCTTCTATTCCACCCTCATCAAAAAGGTTTCTTAATTCCTCTTCCCTTTCTCTTATCTGACTGATATTGTCTGCATATACGAAGTTGTTGATACCTCTCCTTCGTTGTTTACTTACTTCTTTGAATACTTGCAGCATTTGATTCACCCAGACTGGCATTTCACATCATGTACACTGTATATAGGTTAAATAAATAAGGTGACAATGTACAACCTCATCATACTCCTTTTTCATTCAGAAGTTGTTCTGTTTGTTTCTGACTCTTGCTTCTTGGTCCACATACAATTTCCTCAGAAGACAAGATGATCTGATACTCCCATCTTTTTGAGAACTTGCCACTTTTTGTTGTGGTCCACACAGTCACCATCCTGGTGTCCACTGAAACATTCTTTATTTTAAAGAATTGTCCCTAATTTCCTCAGCCAGTTTCCATTATACATATTCCCTATTACCTCATAGTCTCAACTATCTTTCTCTAGATCCATCTTAAATATATTTTTCTAAAACATAGCATCAAGAACTAAATACAATACTTGAGAAAGGATATGATGAAGGCACAATATAGTGGAATTATGATTTTTTTCTGAACACTGTGCATGTACTGATGTCTTAATATGCCCTAAGACAGAGTTATTGCTTTTCAGATAAATGATATTGAATATAATTTTCCCAAATACCAATTAAAAAAAAACAAACCACTTAGGAATTCTTTTTAAAATCCAGGTATAAAATCTTACATTTGTCTCATTTAGATTTCATCTCATTGGATTTATCTCAACATTCTAACCTTATAGTGATTTAAGATTATGGAAATAGACCTTCAAGATTTATGTATTATATAAATTTGACAGGAATGGCATCAAAGTAAATTTGTTTAAGTCACTGTGACAGTGTTAAGTAGCTTAGAAGCAAAGACAGATCCTTGAGGTACTCTCCCATAAATTCTTTTTTCCCCCCAAATTGACCTCAGACAATTAATTACTACATTTTCAGTTGTCATAGGATCATATGTTTAGAACTGGAAGTGACTTTAGAGATAACCTACTCCAACCTTCTTATTTTCCAGGTAAGCAAACTAGGGACTTGGAGAACTTGTCATTTGCCAAAGTTACATGCAATAAATAAGGAAAGTATCCAGTTTTTTGTTTTCTCTTTTGGAGGGCACTTGGGGTTAAGTCACACTGTTAGTAAGTGTATCAAGTGGCTAAGGCAGGATTTGAACTCAGGTCCTCCTGACTCCAGGGCCAGTGCTCTATTAACTGTGCCACCTAGCCGCCCACATACCCAGCATTTAAACTAAAATCTTTTGGCTTCAAATTCATTACTCTTTTTACTGCAGCACTCTTTTTCTGATTCTATCTAATCATTCTAACAGCAAGATCATATCTCTCCATCTAGCTTACAGGAATAGCCTGAGAAAAATCATGAAAAGCTTTGAAAAAATCTAGCTAAACTGTATCCATATCTCCATGTTCTCCTATCCCAATTTGAAAAGACTGTCCAATAAAAGCATGAAGATAGTCTGAATTCTTGATGAATTCATATTGATGTTTACTATACTGATTTCCTTTATAAATATTCTGATGACATCTCTTATATAATGTTTTAGAATTCTACCAAAATTAGTCAATTCCTTGGCCTATAGCTTTCAGACTCCATTCCTTTTCTCTTTTGAAAATTGCAACACTTTTCATTTCCATTCCCTGGGTATTTCTCCCATTCTCTACAATCTTTCAAGGATAACTGATAGAAATGTTTATATCATATCTCTGCAACTCCCTGTTTGTGTGATTTTGGGTAAGTCACTTAAATTCTCTGGCGCTCAATTTACTTATAGGTGAAGCAGGGGGTGTGGTGACGTGCTACATCGTTACCTAATAGCCAAGTCTCTGGTGAAAAGCCTCTCTTAACATAGTTAACTTGCTCCTTAGAACAGAAAAAGCTTTTCTTTTCTCTGAGCCCATATTGGAAGTCTTTTGGCTTTGTATAGTACAACATGTTATGCTCTATGGGACTTATATGGTGGATATTATTACTTGAATGGTTAGACATTGGGGAGCCCTTAAATAGTAGAGCTAATAGCCCATCCACTATTGTTCATACTGTGAATTTCTTGTCAGTGTCATCTGAACAAAGAATATGCCCAGTGTGTTAGAGGAATTTTCTCTAGGTTTTTTGACATCTTGAAAGAAGTGGGGCAGCATTCAGACTTGTCATATATTTTCCTTAAATCATGACATGACTGCTAGATTTTTTGATTATGTGCGTTATTACACAATTAGTATCATTAGTAACATACAGTAGCCTACTTAACACCTGTGTCAATTTAGATTCTTCAGAAACTGCAATTCTATGATTTGGAGGTGTAAAGCTTTGTGGAAGAATATTGGTGTTAAAGAGATGGACTTTTGCATCCAGGATCATTGTGGAATCATTCAAAATTTTATGTAAATTTTCAAATTCATTTTAACCCACTTTACTCTTCATATTTGTTAATGGGTGAATTAGTTATGTGCTGGAGCTAGTATGAATTGGCTCAGGAGAGCCAATTTTGAAATTTTTTGTGTATCTACAACACAGATATTGGCAAACACTACAAATTATGGCTCGATGTATAATTGATGGAACGATAGAATAGATCTAAGATGGTTTTGTGAAAATAAGAATGCAAATTAAGCTTAAAATTGTGTTGTATATAAATATGTTTCAATGCACCTATTGTTAAATATTCACCAGTTCACCACTCTAAATTTAGGGTAAATTGATAGTAATCTTAGCTTTTGCATTAAGGGGGACCATTAAAGGCCTTTTGGCACAAGTTAGATATTAACTGAGATTTGAAAGGAGTCAAGGAAATAAAAAAGTAGAAGTAATGATGGATGACATTCTAATTATAGGGGGAAACCAGTGAAAATGCACTGATTTGGGAGATGTGCTGTTGTATGTGAGGAACAGGAAAGAGGCTAATGTAATTGGATTGCAGTGCAAGAGAAAACTACAAAAATAATAGAAAAGTAGGAAGGATCTAGGTTATAAAATGTTTTTAAAACTAGACAAGAGGGGCGGCTAGGTGGCGCAGTGAGTAGAGCGCCGGCCCTGGAGTCAGAAGGACCTGAGTTCTGATCTGGCCTCAGACACTTAACCCACACAAACAAAAACCTAGCCATGTGACTTTGGGCAAGTTACTTAACCCCAATTGCCCTAAAAGGGGCGGCTAGGTGGCGCAGTGAGTAAGAGCGCCGGCCTCTGAGTTGGGATGACCCGAGATCAAATCCGGCCTCAGAAAATGAGCACCCACACATAAATAGTGACTAGCCGTGTAACCTTGAGCAAGTTACTTAATCCCAATTGCTTAAAAAAAAAAAAAAACTAGACAAGAGGGCTTTATATTTGATCCTGGAGATAGTAGGAAGTCACTGGAGTTTATTGACTAAGATGAAATAACATGATCAGTCATGCACTTTAGGGAGACCATTTTGATAGTTTAATGGAAGATGGACTTGAGAGTGGAGAGACTTGAGGTAGGGATGCAAAACAGAATGATAATACAGTAGGATAAGTGTGAGGTGTGTTGTGAATGTAGAATTGAATACTTAGCAATAGACTGGATTTGAGGGTTGAAAGAGAGTTAGGAATAAAGTTGAAACATTGGATACAAGCCTGGTTAATAGGGGCAGATCATGATGTCCTTATTGTAATAGAGAATTTATGACGAGAGAAAGGGTTTTTTGGGGTGAGAGTAATAAATTCAGCTTTTGATATACTAAATTCAAGTTTTCTATAGGAAATTCAGTTGAGTCCCATAAAACTACATGATTGAAATTCAGGAGTGAAAATAAAGAAATAAAATAAGAAATAGAGATGATAATTTATTCTATGGTAGCTAATGAGATCACCAAGAAAAATAGTATCAAGGTTGAATAGAAGACTCAGAGAAGAGTCTTAGTTGACACTCATGATTAGTGGACATGACCTGAGAGAAAATCGAGCAAAGAAATTGAGAAGATAGGTAGAGAAACAAGAGATAGAAGGGTCACAAAAACCAAGCGAAAGGTGTACCAAGGAGAACAGGATGATTGACAATGCCAAAGATTTCAAAGTTAAGAAAGAAGAAAATTGAAAAAGATCATTAGATTTGGCAATTAAAAGATCAATGATAAACTTGGAAAGTAGTTTTCAGTTTCAAGCAAGACTTTAAAAAGTTAAGAAGAATGTGAGGGAAAAGAAAGTAAAGACAAAAATCTTAAACATCACTCTCAAGTAGTTAAACTAAAAAAAGGAAGGTGAGATATGCTGGGGCCAACTTATTGTACATTTTCAGCAGCTGTCTAAGAAAATGTCCTGATGAGTTGCTTCAATGTCCTGCTTGCTAGATTACCTGTCAAAATCAAGCAAGATTTTAGTATTCCACCACTTCTTTGTTTGTTTGTTTGTTTTCTATATGAATTCTGAGGCTGCTCCCTTAGGAGCAGATGAAGATTAGTTTGAGGAGATTCATTATTATTCTAGATGTTGATGCAAAGACCTCAAAGTTCTCTATTAAGAGAAATACTTAGAAGACCTCATAATCTAGAGAAAAATTCATTTTTATTTATTCTCCAAATTGAGCATTTGTTCATCCAAAATGGATTAACTATACATATATTATTATGAACTAAACACTGTGCTATGTGCTGGAGATATAAAAATAGCTCTGAATCTCAAAAATATTATACTCTGCTTTGGAAAAAAAAACTGCATTGTTTCAAAAAAAATAACAATGGAGGAGGAAATGAGACTCTAGAAATGTGGATGAAAGAACCAAATAAACTATATTATTCCATGATAATTAAGGGATGAAATGAGAATAGAGACATTAAATCAATGGGGATAAGAAAATTATTCTGGAAGAACAAATGGTCAAGAATATCAATGGAATTGATGAAAAACATTGTGAAGGCAGGTGGCCTAGAACTACTAGATTTCAAAGTATATTACAAAGTGGTAATAATCAAAAGATTTTTGTACTGTCTAGGAAATAGAGTGGTGCATCAGTGGAATAGATTAAATACATCATTTGAACAATACTAATCGAGTGTTTGATAAATCCAAAGATCTAACATCTGGGAGCAGGAACTAAACATTTGAGTAAAACTTACCAAAAAAATCTAGAAATATTGTTTGTCTTCTGAGTGGATGGAGAGATGGGAAGTAGAAAATTTAAATTTTTTGCACTTTTTTGCCCACTAGCCACCCCCTAATCTGTATTGCTTCTTACCTTTGCCTCCCTTCACCCACATTTCATGGTATCATCCTCACCCTCCTTCACTTGCTTCCTTTTCCTCCATTTTTCTGTGTCCTTGAAATATTTTCTCTTTGACCTAGGAGCTTTAGAATTTGGCTATAATATTCTTGGGAATTTTCATTTTGCGATCTCAAGAAGTGATTGACAGATTCTTTCACTTCCCATTTTGCCTTCTGGATCTAAGATATCATGCCATTTTTCCTTGAGGATTCTGTGAAATATAATGTCTACACTTTCTCTTTGATCATGACTTTTGGGTAGTCCAATACTTTTTATATTATCTCTCTACATTCTATTTTCCAGGTCAGTTGTTTTTCCAATAAGGTATTTCATATTTTCTTCCATTTTCATTCCTTTGTCTTTGTTTTACCATTTCTTGATATCACATGTAGTCAACTTTTTTCTAATCAAATTCTAAATTTTAAGGAATTGTACTCTTTAGTGAAATTTTGTACCTCTTTTTTTTCCATTTGGTCAATTCTGCATTTTAAGGAGTTATTTTCATAAGAGAAGTTTTATGCCTCTTTACCACTTGGCCAATTGTTTTTATGGTATTATTTTCTTCAATATTTTTGTTCCTCTTTTACTAAGCTGTTAATTCTCTTTTCATGTTTTTCATTCGTCACATTTCTTTTCTCAAATTTCATCTATCACTATTGTCTCCCTCATGAATTCTTGTTGTGTTTGGGTCTAGTTAGGTTTTATCTTTGAGAATTTGTTTGTGGTCATTTTTACATTATCTTCTTTTGAGTTTATGGCTTTGTCTCCCCTGCCATTTAGCAACTTTTTAATGATCAAATTCTCTTTGTTGTTGTTTGCTAATCTTTCTAGTCTATTTCTTTTTTTTTACCGGGACCTTTATGTTAAAGTTGGGTTCTGTTTACCTGGGTGTACAGAAACACTGACCCAAGCTTCATGCTAATTCATATGACTATTTCAGGAGTTAGTTCTGTGGGTTTGCAAGCTTTTGGTACTTTCAGAGAGGTATTATTTTGGGAGAGGTGTGATCACTGATCTCCTGGTCTGTGCTCAGATCTTTAATAAGTAAGGACCCTGGTTCCCTGCAACCATAACTCTAATACTCCTCTTTGCTTTGGGACTGTGACTAGGGTCCTTGCTCCTTTTTTACTGACTATGATTGCTTTTTTCAATGTGGAGCTGCTACCTAAAATAGCATATGGGAAAAATAATTGCCAATTAATGCCAGTTGCACCAAGTACCATTAAAGGGTCCCCTTTAATCTCTTTCTGTCCAGTTCTTTGACCCCCTTACCATCTCTGGGCTAAGAATTCCCAAACCTTCTGCTGCTGTGGCAGCTACTTTTGCTAATGTCATGTGTATATTCTGTGTAGGCCTTCACTTAAGTGATCACAAACTTCTCCTGCTGACTTCTTATGCCTTCTTAGGCCAGAAAAATATTACCCTGACCCTTTATTGGGTCTTCCATTCAAAAATTTGATTTGAAGTATTATTTTATTCATTCAGAAGCGAATATTGAAAGAGTTCAACTGTATGGCTGCCTCTAACCCATCATCTTGGCTCCTCCCCGGTGTAATTTTGAACTCAAAATTAAAAAAAAAAATGAAATTTTAAATGAATTAACTCGTTAAAAAATCAATGGAAAATTGATTACATTTACAAATGTTTCCAACCCCATTTTCTCTATTCTTTCAGTCAGTTGTATTATCATAAAGATATAATTTATGGGGAAAAAATCACATGTTCAAGCCTGCTTATTCCCTTCTTATATTTTCACTAAGAATACCCTAAAACACATTTGTAGCCATGCCAAAAAATTGAAAGTAGTGGAGTGAGCCAGTAGTTGTTGATGTCTTTTTGGTCACCTGTTGGAGGGGGATACATTTTGTGATTGTTCCATTTGTTTTGATATTTTTTTTCCTTTTTGAAATATCTTGAAAATCAGTCTCTAAGACTGCACTACTTCTACCATATCTCTATTCTGTGTGTACTTGGTCGGTGCCAACTATTCTTCCTAGGTTCAATTTTTAAGTGCTATTTTTACTTCTGCTATAGTACTTTTGGTATTGAGGTCATGATGTAGTAGTTCCATTGTCAAGGATGATGAGAGTACATCACTATAGAAACAGAAACAGCAAGGATTCTCATAGTCTCTAAAAACTGTAATATTTAATGTACCCATAGATCTCTGCCATAATGTCAAGCTTTAGATGTCCAACAGAAAAACAGTACAAATTAGCTTGCAAGTTCAAGAATCTCGATAACAAAATAAGGAATCCGACAATCCTTATTCCACATCTCCAATGTATAAGTTATACAGATAAATTATGCTGTGCATGTATCATGTATCTTAACTTACACTTATGCACTTACATTCAAGTATCTTAACTTAGAAGGAAATTATGCTTACCGTCTTTATTGTGCTGTTTGCCTTATGTTCAATAAGCTTACCTAAGAAACTATGGTAATCCAATTGAATTTATTTCCATAGTTATTTTTTTCATTATTTTCTTGGGTTGCGTAGTTAGAATACAAAGAGAAATATCAAATAGTGTCTGCTTTCAAAGTTCTAAAGGAGAGATGTTACACGTATCCTCTTAAGTTGAAGAGCTATTGTACAGTGAAAGGAGTGCTGGGTTTAGAATTAAAAAATTTTGTGATCAAATACTAACTCTGCCATGTACTATCCTTGTGACCTTGGACAAGTCAGTTAGCCTCTTTGGGCCTCAGTGCCTCATTGGTAAAATGAAGGCATTGGACTATTATAGATAACCTCTGTGTGTTTTAAATATATGATTCTACAAGCAAATACAATATAAATTGAGAAGAATGAGAATGCTAACAATTTGGGGAAACTAAGAAGATTTCTCAGATGAATATATGGGGACATGTTAAGAAATGAATGTCCTATTGGCATGGAGCAAAATTTGTTTGACTACCAAGTGGGAGGCATAATGTTAAATCCAACAAATATGTCGGTTGACTGGAAAAATGACAAAAAATGCACGAAGAGAAAAATATGAAATGTGACTGAACAACTAGTTTGTCAGAATTAATTCCTTTAATATTTTCCATGCTTCTTTTTTCTTCCTAATTTTTCAGAGTTTACCCATTTCTCCTAGATAGGACTTTTGGTTTGTAAATGCATGCATTATCTTCTCATCTTCATTTTCTTTGAAAATTGTCTAGATTTTGAGTTTTGATCTAATTAGGTCATGGCCTGCACATACGGATCTAATTTTGAAAAGCCTCACATGTCAATAATCAGAGAATTCTCTATGAATCTAATATTTAATGATGTTTAACATTATCTCTTCTTGAAAAAAGTATTCATAATATACAGGTGAGAGTTTTGTAAGAAGTCTAGAAGTATTTTCATTTCTTAACTCTGCGTAATAATTTCAAAATTTAAAACAAAACAAAACAAAACCAGCCTCTCTCTTTTGCCAATTTGAACAGTGAAAAGCTTAATTATAAAGGTAAAGGTTGACTTGGTTTGAGACTTTTATTTTTTCCATAGAATTTCTCCATTTCTAAAGCCTTTGCAAGAGATATTGGTTCATATAGTGCTACCATTTTCATACTCATTATGAGCATTGAAAGCAGAGAATATTAAGTATGCACATGAAATAAAGTTGCTTATTGCCTCTAGGAATACAAAGCAAAAGAAACCAACTACACCACCTCCTTTACTCCTCTCTCTTGAAAGAAATCTTATAAACTGTTCTTCCGTTTACTTACAACTTCTCTTTGTCTTCTTTTATCTTTAGTGATAAATCAGTAGTAAATCAGTTCCAAGTTCAATGTACAAAAATCTAATCGGTAGTATAGTAATGTTTTGCTTATAACATAAAAGCTATAATTCTAAGTACCCTATGTCCATATTTTCTGACACCATCAATGCAGAAGTAGAAGGGGATGTGTGGGAACAAGGAGTAGGAGTCTCATCATGTTTTTAATCTATTTATGGGTCACAATGGCCAAATAAATCATTTTATAGTGGTTAGCCTGCAGGTGATAAACTTGTCTGTACTTAGAAAGGCTGGTCCTCAGAGGACAGTCTGTTACTGAGACTATACTCTGATATTCATATGAGCACTTGTATATGCACAAAGACAGGAACATGTTATTTCATTGATATAGGTAACTCCATATAAAGAAACTCCCTCTATCAATGCAAGTCAGTAGCTTTTCTTCAACATATAATCTCATGGGGTTTCCTAGAATACTTAAAGGTCAAATGATTTTCCCAGGTTCGTATAAATAGCCTTTGTCAGAATCAGGACTTGAATTCAAATATTGTTAACCCCAAAGCCAGCTCTCTCTCCAATACTTCACAGATAAGTTTAAACATTCATTTATATGTTAATTAATGTCGTTTCATACTTTCTATTTACTTGTCTATAGCAACACGTTTACATTTGTGTATTCAGACAAAATTTTTGTATTTTAGGAATTGTATTAATGCTGATTATTAAGAAAGGAATGATTTTCATTTGTTTTAATAACTAAATACTTAGGTGGACATAATTAAAAGAAATTAAATGGCAAACCATTTCCTAGGACACATAATATAGTTCAGAGTGCTTTTTTATTACTCTGGAAACAATAGTCACAACCAGAGCTTAGAAAATAACCTTACTATATCATTGCTTTTATAAACATTCTCTTAAATTATGAATTTCATGGATAAGATAACATATGTTATGATTTTTGCTTTATTAACATTTGCCTACTATTATTTTATAAGAGAAATTCCATGTCAGCTAGTTCACAGAAATTTGGTGGGCCTCCATGATAGAAAAGGAGGGAGGTTAATCCTGGTCTAATTTTGTACATTTCCTTTGAGAGTGAACTGAGAATAGTGATTCACACATTGCACTGTAGAAACATGAAAAAATCCATTGAGGATCAGTGAATTCAGTGGTCCGTGTATATTCTGGGAGTCAATACTGCCATTTAGTCAATTCAAGGAATAGAAGTTTAGGAAAACAACACCTTAAAAAAAAGACTACCTCAAATTGCAAAGGAGGCCCAAAAGAGCAATGAGGAGAAGAATGCCTTAAACAGTTGAATTTGCCAGATGGAAAAAGAAACTCAAAAGTTCACTTAGGAGATTCATTCCTTGAGAGTTAGACTGGAGCAAAAGGAAGCTAATGACTTTATGAGAAATCAAGATGCTGTTAAGCAGATCCAAACAAATGAAAGATCAGAAGGCAATGTGAAATATCTCATGGGAAAAACCACTGACCTGGAAAATAGATCCAGGAGAGACAATTTAAAAATTATTGGACTACCTGAAAGACATGATCAAAGAAAGAAGCTAGAAATCACCCTTCAACAAATTCTCAAGGAAAATTGCCCTGACGTTTTAGATCCAGAGGGCAAAATAGAGGTTGAAAGAATCCACCGATCACCTCCTGAAAAGATCCCAAAAAGAAAATTCCCAGGAATATTATAGCCAGGTTCCAGAATCCCCAGATCAAGGAGAAAATACTACAAGAAGCCAGGAAGAAACAATTTCAATATTGTGGAAACACAATCAGAATAGCCCAGGACCTGGCAGCTTCTACACTGAGGTATCGAAGGGCGTGGAATATGATATTCCAGAGGGCAAAAGAGCTGGGAATGAACCCAAGGGTCACCTACCCAGCAAAACTGAGTATCTTGTTTCAGGGGAAAATATGGTCATTGAGTGGAATAGAGGATTTTCAAGCATTCCTGAGGAAAAAAAGAAAGTTGAATAGAAAATTTGACATCCAGACACAAGAAGCAAGAGATGCCTGAGAAGGTAATCAGGGAAAAGAAATCAAAAGGAACTTATCAAAGTTAACCTATTTACATTCCTACATGGAAAACAATAACTGTGACTGATAAAGCTTTTCTCAGTATGAAAATAATGGAAGAAGGGTGTATGGTCATATGAATACATATGCGAATGTGTGTATATATGTTTACAGTTATACATGGATAGAGGGCATAGGGTGAATTTGTTGGGAAGGGATGATACTTAAGTCGTGAAATTATGAGGTGAGAGAGGAAAGTGGCAAGAGGAGATGGGGAGAGACAGGGTAGGGCAAACTATCTCATGTAGAAGAAGCAAGGGGAAGTGGTTGCAAGGGGTGGGGAAGAATAGGAAGGCAAAAAGGAAAAACCACATTCTCATTGAATTTGGTTCTGGGAAAGAATGACATACATACTAAATGGGATATCTCAACCTGCAACAGAATAGGGGGAAGGGGGATGAGAGGAGGGATGATGGATGGGAGGGCATCCTTGGGGGGAGGGGAGGTTGGAAGTACCCACTATAGAAGAGGGACAGGATAAAGTAGGGAATGGCCCAGGTGGGGGATGGGATGGGTGGGAGGGAATTATAAGCAGCCTCGTACAATATATCTACCATGGTAATGTTTTGCATAGCTAGACATGTACAACATATACTGAATTACTTATCTTCCCAGAGGGAATGGGTGACAACAGAGGAAGGGAATAGATCTGAAATTCGAGGTCTTAAGATTAAATGTTTCAAATATATATAAATACTATTATTAATACTCTTTTGCTTGTAATAGGGAGATAAGATGTGCAGGCACTGGGACACAAAGATTCACCTTCTTCTAATGGAAAAGTTGAAGTGGGTATGGGAGAAGATAGGGGAGAGAGAAGATTGGAGGAAGCGATATCTTGTGGGACTGCTATTCTGGGGGGGTGGGTAGGGGAAAAACAGGGGGGGAAATAATTGTAACTCAAAATCTGTCGGAAATGAATGATGTAAAACAGAAGTTAATAAAGCATTTGTTTAATAGAAAAAAAAAAGAAGTTTAATGGTAAGGGTGGCTAGGTGGAGCAGTGAATAGAGCACTGGCCCGGGAGTCAGGAGGACCTGAGTTCAAATCTGTCCTTAGAAACTCAACACACACACACACACACACACACACACACACACACACAAAATAGCCATGTGACCTTGGGCAAATCACTTAACCCCAATTGCCCTAAAAAATAAATAAATAAATAAAATCAAAACAAAAAAGAAGTTTAATGGTAGTATATAATGACATGAAACCTACCGTCCAGATATCTTTGACTTTTGATGTGAAAAACGATTTTTTTTCCTATGAATAGGAGACATCTAGGGTGATATGGTCCCATTTCTGTATGGAACTATTCCCAACATATAGTGTTTACAACATTCCACACTTTACTTCTAATGCCTGCCAGAGTACTTTGAATAAACAGTGGTAGAACTAGATAAAACTTTAGTTTACCCTTCTTACTTGTGTAAGTAAGTAAGTACTTGTGAATTACTTGAAATAAGAAATAATTTTGTTTCAATTTGTGTCAGTAAAGGTTGTACTGCTTCTGCTGATCCTAGACTAACTCCTAAGACTGACCTTCACTGGATAAAACTTTATTTAAACTAGTTTTGTCACCTTTAGCCAATTCTCTGCCAGTGAAGTGCTAGATTTTGCACCACACATGTTTCATTGATCACTTTTGTTTTGTTTTTCATCCTGTGGACCTTAAAAATGCAAAGTATTATAAAGAAATATTTGAAAATTGTAGCTCTTACACACTCATAATTGTTGGAGATTTATGGTAGTTTTCGGTGTAGGAAAGTCCAGTATCTCAAGGATCTTTCAAGGCCAATTAAAACTAGATCCATCTCACCAAAGCTCAAATGAAGGTAGAGTAAAAAAACAAAGAATGCAAGCAACTAGTAAACACCTGCCTACATAATTCCAGGGGAAAATACCCAAAGAATTTTAGAGGTACTTGACAGCTGGTGGGATTATTACTGATCACTCTATTTTGGGGAACAAGTTTGGCTTTCTTTTTTTTTCTTCTTTTTTTCACTCAATAGAAAGCCAGGGGGAAAATAGTTTAGGACCAATACTCTGATGCATTTTCCTTGTATAGACACAAAATATGTGACTGCCCTTCATAGAACATAATGCTTTGCATATGGTCCTGAAAGGCCGATAGGATATTGAAAGATTATTTAAGCCTTAAATTTGAAAACCACACTGCCTACTAAAGTGGAGAAGAATTTACATATTAGGAAACCCTGTATATTCTAAAGATCTCCCTCTCCAAAAGATCTCTCCAGGCTGTAACTATGACCTTCAGAGGAAGCTTTAGTATCTGAGGTTAGAGGGAAAGATTGATTTATGTCACCTGCCCTTCGGCAAAACTCTTTGAGGAGAAAAGACTCAAACAACATTTAGAACATGTAAGGTGAACTGAAATTATTGATTTTATTTGATTTTTAAAAGGCTTTTCCTTTCAGTACACATAGACAAGGGGCTGGGAATGGAACAATGGGGTTGTGAAGTAGATGTAATTTGTCGTCAACAGTTTAGTGTCTTGCCTCCTCTCTTTGGGCAAGGCCTTCACTCTTGCTTATAAATCATTGCTTGTTTATTTTGACATTTGGTACAAATTTTAGTGTTCATTGGGAGAAGATAGTTGATTTGCCCAACATCACGCTTCCAGGAAGTATGAGAGGCAGGTCTTAAATTTAGTTTTCCCACTTCCAAGTCTCTTAAATACATACATACATGCATACATACATGCATGCATGTATGTATATAAAACAACTTGGTGTGAATATATGAATTCATACATATATATTCATATATATATTAAATATAAGCTAACACAAGGGAATTGGGAAAGACTTCATTTAAGAATATAGTGTCTGAGCTGCATTTTAAAGATAAGGCCTTCATAAAGTTCAAAAATATACACGTGTACTGATGCTACAGATTTATGCTTATAATATTATTACATCTATCTATCCTCACTCTGTCCCTCCCCAGCTATCTAATATATACCATTAGAATCTAAGTTTATCTTAGGCAGGGATTGATTCTTTCCTTGTACTTGTATGCTCTTGTAATGAACAGTTCCTGGAATATAATCTTTAATGGATATTTGTTAAGTGATGGTTTAATACATACAGAGTCATTTTAAGCCTGTACTCCAAGCTTTCTAACTAGGTACGTCCAGCTAGACCTTATACATTTATGGACCAATTTCAAAAAAACTAAAGAATTCTAGAATTGTAAAACGTCACAGAAACTATCTAGTCTAAATCAGACACGAGAAAGAAACCCTCCTACAATAACTCTTAAAGAAATTTTCTAAGACAAGAATGCTTTAAAATGTTCATACTTCTATAATTGTTGTCACTATATGAATAATTAAGTTTATTAGAAGATATGACTTGAGTCTACAATGCTATAAAATTTAAAAACAATTTGTCAGGTAGAATTCTACTCTGCTTTATCATTATGACATGGAGGAAACTTAAAGGCTTCTGGATTCTCTCAGGTTATGTCCATGGAAGCATCGACATATTTGCTTAGTAAAAGCTTTAAGCCCAGGAAAGAGAACAGTCTTCCCTTAAGGGTACAGTAGAGGCCTCACTTTATGCATCTTCTGGATTCCAGTATACTTGCCACATAAATGACAAGTTGGCATTCCTAAAACACAGAACTGGACATGTCACTCTTCTGCACTAGAAGGTTCAGTATCTCCTTATTGTCACTCATATAAAAACCTATTTGATAATGAATGTCTAATTTTATTAAAACAAAGAAACAATCACATTTCGACTGATTTCATCCTATTTCCCTACCTCTGGGAGAAAGTAACTGTTATGGAATGCCCTTCTGGCTCTTTGCCCCTTTATTCTTCTTAATTTTCCTTCTTCTTTTTCCCTGTCAAAGCAGGAATTCACAGATGTAATAGAGACTGACTGTCATAGTTGAAATTGAACTATGGTGGCAGTCTTTGGGGAAATTATTGTGGATAGGAGGGCAAATATAGGCTGTAAGAAAAGCTTTGCAGCTGATTCTTTATAGCTAAGGACACAGAGAGGTAGAACCACCAAAAGCAGAGAAGTTCAGAATAAAAGACTTTCCCTTCCAATTTTGGTAAGGCATGGGAAATGAACACATTAGGCCATTTTTCCTCCTCTTCTGCGCCCATCTCTTTATAGCTTCAGGTTTTATTAAAATAGTCTTCTTGTTCTAGAAGCAAGTAACTTTGGTCAGTGGGTCCAAAGATATGAGAAATTACATTGACCCCTAGTCAGGAATATTTAAATTTCTAACTTCATTTTGATTCCTCTACTGATAGTTTTTTTTTCCCCCATAAGTTAAAGAAATTTGATAGAACAAATATTCTGACCTCATATGAAGTCATGGGATATGTATTGTTCCTACAGAACTCTCAGAGAGTTACAGCCATTGAAATCCATAGCTATATTACACTAAAGTAGAATTACTTAAATGCAGATGGAAAATGATACCAGCCATTCCTTATTGCCAGTCCTTGTTAATGCCTAGGAAGCCATCAATTCACCCAAGAATCATTGTTCTGTTTGGAAAATCACCTAGTAAAATAAGATGTGGAATTGAAAAGCCGTTTTTTCTTCCTAGTGAAGGATGCATAAATTAAATGGAGACTAATTTGAATTCCTAGAATCTTTTCCTCAAGATTTAACAAGATAATGCCCTGTGGTCATAATTGCTTCTGTGCTCAGAATTGATCTGCTAGCCAGTTTGGCCATTTGGAAATGATAATAAGTGGCATTTATGCAGCATTTCAGTTTGGCAAAGCACTTCATGTGTATTATCCTATTAGATTCTCACAACAACCTTGTAAAATGCTATAGGTATTATGTGTCCCTACTTTACAGAACAGATTGAAGAAGTGAAACAACTCAGGGTCACAGAGTTTAATTTACGTCTAAGATCAGATCTGCATACAGGTTTTTCACTTCCACCCTTTTATCCTGTAGGACTTTTTGCTTCTTGAAATCAATATTCCTCAGTATGCAGGTTGGTGTAGTTGTTTTGACTGAAAAAAAATGAGCAATCATTGACTATTTGGGTGATTTCATATAATTTAACAGTTATAATAAAAATTATTAAACACTTACTTTGTACAAAGCACTGGGCCTTTAAGTGCCAACGATATAAAGACAAAAAAATGGAAGTCCCAACCTTCAATGAGATTAGAGTCTCCTGAGGCAATATAACATATACAAGGAAGTGTCAACACAATCAATACCTAGTATATAAAAATCTATACAAATTAATGACAAAAGGGAGAGAACATTAAAAACAGGAAGGTAGAATTAAAATTGGGGGCTTCTCACAGCTGTAGATGAGGAAGGAGTACATTCCAGATATGAAGCTTCACCTATATATAAAAAAATAGAGCTTGGAAATCAGAGATCGTGAACTAGAAATTGGTTTTAGGGAATCTACCTTGAAGTAGTACGTATAAAAAGGAATAATTAAATAATTCCAAATTTGAATTCCTAAAATATCTACCATAAAAATCAGTCAGTGAATACATATTTTTTAAAGCAATTAGGGTTAAGTAACTTGCTCAAGGTTACATGGCTAGTCATTATTTATGTGTGGGTGCTCATTTTCTGAGGACAGGCTTGATCTCGGGTCATCCCAACTCCGAGGCCGGCACTCTTACTCACTGCGCCACCTAGCTGCCCCTAATGAATACATATTTATTAAGCACCTACTATGTGCCAGACATTATGATAAATGCTGAGGATACAAAAAGAGTCAGAAGACAGTCCCTGCTATCAAGATAAATGGGTCCCAGATTGTGGAGGCTTCAAACATCTTCTAAAGAATTTATATTCATATAAATATTTTATATTTTATTCTAAAAGCAATAAGGAGCCACTGGAGATTTGTAATAACAAAGTGACATGATAATATCTATACTTTAAGAATATCAATTCAGCAGTTAAACAGGGAAGAAAGGTTTGGGAAGGAGAAATAGCAAGCAGGGAAATGTCCATTGAGTCAAGAGAAGTGATGATTTGTTTGTCAGACAAACATATCTTTTCCAATCACATTTTCTTAATCTATCAGAGAAGCTGGAAAACAAGAATGTATTTGTTTAATTCTGGTCAGTGACTGGACTCAATGAGGAGATGGTCATAACTCTTACACTGAAAAGAAACTTCCTGCAGGATAGGGAATATGAAACTTAAAACTGTTTAAATTAAGAACAAATGGTCCTAGTAAAATAAAATAAATGTTTTTCAAATATGCATTCTTAATTATTTTTTTAGGATGAGGGTTTACATCAACATTTGATCCAATAATTCCTAACCTTAATAAAAACTGCATGTTGCAAAGAATTCCCACCAGAAAGTTGAGAGGTATCTGGAACACAGAAGACAGGTTTGGCTCACAACAAAAAAGGCATTTGACTCCCAGAGGCAATATTTTTTTTCTTTGAAAATTATTAAACAGTTCAAATTTTGTTAATAAATCTGTTTGAAGTAAAAATGTGAGTTAAGTAGTGGATGCTATTACAAATTACAAAGTTAAAACATTGACTGATTTTTCTCTGTGTTTTTGAGACTCAGATCTTTTTTATATCATATTTTTATTCCCAAGTTTTGTTCTCCTTAATGTATGGGCTGTATTTGTACCTCCATAGAAACGGGAAATTCAGGGGTCTTGAAACCTAAAGAGTGCCTTTAGAAGTTCAAATTATTTCTTCAAATGCCAAAAACTGTAGAAACTTTTAGAAAACAGTAACAAGGCTGCATTTAAGGAAGGACTTTAGTCCAAACATGAACGTAAAAAAAATGGGGAAATATGGTTCCCTTCTCTCCCTAGAGTCCCGTGAAGATTATCAAGGACTAAAATTAATTGCCACTAAAAGCAGCTTTTTACAAATATTATTTACATCAGATTTGAGGCTTCTTTGACTAAATTTAATAGCCAATTAAAATGTAAGAAAGTGCCTATTAAGTACTATTGCAAAACACTTCTAGAGCCAAGCAGGAACAGTAGGAGAGCTCATCTAGCCACACAGACATTTCCTAGCATAGACTTTGTCATTAATAAACATCTCTAAGGCATCAGAGGGAAGATACATCAGAGAATTTCTGCATGGATCTGGTGCTCCCAGTAGAAAATGTGTATTTTAAGAAAATCTGTTGTATAAAAATTTGATTTTGAAAACAGACGATTATAGATTTTAATAGAATCTCTTTTTGCTTTACCAACCGAATCATCATTTCTTTAAATATGGAGCTCCCTGCTACATTCAAAATGTGGCTTAAAGATTAAAAAAAAAAATTCAGAGCTTCTTAATTGCCCATATTGTATATAGTGAGGCAGATGGCTACATAGAAAATTTGGAACTTGATTAGTTTGTTTTTTTTAATATTTTGGAAACATTTAGTTCTGTCAATAAGACATACTATGTGCTCTTTCATTCCAAATCAAAGTCACATTTATAAGAATCCTTATTTCAATATAATTACTTAAATATTATAAAGTCCCTACTTTATGTGAGAAACAGTGGTGTACAAATACAAATAATATAAACTTTGCTTTCAAAGGAGGAAAAAAACACATCAAAGATCAAAGGAGAAGGAGGTTCAAACAAAGCATTGTAAGAAATTTGATGAAGAAGAAAATATTTGTAACTGGAGATAAAGCAGTGGGGGAGGGGCAGAGAGTTGATAGTGAGCTGAGCCTTCCAAGAATGTAGGGAAGGACTTTAAGAAGCAATGGAGTGATGAATCTGGAGGAGGAAGAAGAGAGTTTAGGAGTTCCATCTAGTTAACTTCTACAGTCACTACAGATATTGAAAGTCCATTCCAGGCATAGGTTATGCTATGGGTAAGACCATGGAGACAGGAGGAGATTAATAACAATGGGGTGATGAAGAATAGTCTGATTTGTCTGGGAAAATGCTTGTTGAGATTTAAAAAAAAAATGGAGACCTCAATGTCGATGAAATGACTTTCTTCTTTTCTTTGTACAGATCAGCACATATTTTCATACATGATTCAAGTTAAATATTCTTGGTGAACAAATATATTTGTCACTTGGAGGCTGAATAAGCATGAAAGATATAGACAGTGACTCAAAACATTCTTCATGAGACCACCCAACTGACTAAGAGTTCACTTTTTGCTTCTATTCAGTACTTATAGCCCAATACATATTCTTTTAATATGTTAGAAATATGTTCTCTCTGCACCTCCAAGTGTTGGGAAATACCCCATTTCTTCTATGAACACAAAGCATATTTAAGAAATAGAAGCTCATTTCTACTTCCTTTTAATGCTACTTGCATCTTTTAAAATTTTTCTAATTACAAAAGATTTGAGGCATCTCAGCTAAACAGCATACAAGTCTTGAGGAGACTATAGTCTCTCTTATAAACTACTATTGAACTAATGCAGATTTTAATGATTTTTTTTTTTGCAATTTCATGCATTTCTTGCATGATTGTGGCATTTGAGGGTTCATTACAGTCTGGATGCATGTCTCTTTTTCTCCCAAGTTCCAATTAATTCAGGAAAACTAGTTAGTAGGTGGGAAGGACTGATGATTGGGGAGGACGGTGGACAAAACACAGCTAATAAATCCCCTTACTCCTTCAGCACAGTCCCAAAAATAGCTAACTCTTTTCCTCCTAACTCATCGATGCCCATTTTGAGTTGTTGAGAGGTTAGTGTCCTTGGGAATTCCAAGCTGCTATCAAAACAGTCTCTTTCCTTTCCATTGTACATTAACTATATTGTCACATGTGTACTTTACATCTAGACTGTGAATCATAACTTTACAGAAACCTTATAAGACCCACAAGTTATCAAGGCGATGTGCTTGCCAATGATCTGTGTTGTTTCATATGGTAAAAATACTTCTATTTAAATTTCAAGTTTATATTCTATTGCTGTCCAGCATAACTATGAGTTAGAGCATTTAGAAATCAAAAGGAGTTTCTGTAGTTACTAAAGAAATTGAAAATTAATCTTGAAATTGGGGGAGGGGTTATATTCAAAGCCCTTTAACCATATGTATTCCATTAACAATGCAATCCCTATGAGTCAGTTTTTAAAAATTGACTTTTAGGGACCAAAATGTAAAACAAAATTATATGCTTTCAAAGACCGAGTGCAATTAACTTAGGCATCATAGTGGTTTGGCCTGAAAAACATGCATACTTCAAGCCACATCTCCCATAACAGGTGGTGGTGGTTGTATTTTTCTGCAGTGTTTGCTCTCTGACTGTTCCCTTAGATGACCTGAAAAAGATTACTTATTTAACTGGTCAGAAAAGTTATAATGTTTATTTCTTATTCTCTACTATAACTTTTATTTGAATGTGCAGGTAATTTTAAGCAGGAATCTTGTTCCTCCCAACCATGGAGGGGTGGGGCGCATGTTTCAGAACAATCCAACTACCTTTGGTCTCTAAGAAGTTAAGATACTCTACAATTAACTAACCCAGGAATAGAAAATAAATATATTCAGTACTGCAATGTATTCTAGTCCAAGACAGGAGAAAAGGAGGGTAGAAGGTTGGTTGAAGGTCTTTCTTACATCATGTTTCCTGATTTAGAAAGTTTGAAGACCTGGTATAGATTTAACCTTTGATGGGTGATTTACCAAGTACCACACCCCAATTCTCATTTAGACCATTGTACTATAGCAACTGCCAGGGAAATTATTACATAGAATACCAGAACTAGAGATACTTATTTAAGCTTGAAGGTGATAAAATTAGAAGACATAAAAGGAAGTGCTACTTTTAGCAGATGGTAAAAGGTGATGATACTACATGATTCTCAAAAACTGGCAGGCAGAAAAACAAATATTTTACTAACTTCAGGTAAACTCATAAATCTATAATGATTTCTAAGGGAAATTCAGGGAGTTATCTTTAACTTCTGAGGATGATGTCAGTGAAGACAGCCATGCTATTGGATAGTATGGTAAGGTTATTGAAGCCATACTCTACTAATATTAAATAATAACTCTCTTTTATGTACGATTTTGGGAGCACAAAGTCTTTAAATCTATTGTCACATTTGATCCTCATAACACCCATATGAATTAGGAAAGAAAGTTACAATTATACTCCATTTTACACATGGAGAAATTACAACTCTGAGAGTTTATAGAATTATCCCAAAGTCATATACCTGATAAGATGAAAGCTGTAACTTGAACCCAGCTCTCACAATTCTAAAATCACTGGGCTTTCCACAACACCACCCATGCTATTGTGTTTTTATTTTTAATTGCTTATTTTTTATAATCAAACTTTTGATTAACATCTCTATAATTAATTATGCTGGTGCTTGAACCAAGCAAACATTGTCAGACCCTTTCCAGCTTAGCTTGGCAAGATAGATATGCTAACAGAACCATGAGAACTCAGGATAAGCTATATAACATGAAGACACCTTGAGGAGAATTTCAATGGGGAATCAGTATAGATATCTGTAAGAAACATTCCTAGGTCAAATTGTGACTGTCTTCTGACATATTTAGTGGAAAATAGGAAAACTTTAAATTTATCCATTTTTGATCCTGGATTTTGGTTTATATCCTGAGATAGTTTGTGTATCTATTAACTTACATATGCTTTTATTTTAATTATAGCCATATGCATATCCCATTCTAGGGGAAATCAGCATACATCTTGATTCTTCCTTTAATATGTAACCACTCAGTTCCTCAACCTACTTAACTCCCATGAGCTACTTTTCATCTAACCTCAGCCACAAAAAATATGCTCATATCTCAACTGGACCCTTTCTACTTCTAGGCTATCCTGCTAAACTTGCTTTATTAACTTACTGTCCCATTCTCCATAGAGGCTTTTTCCGTACCTTTTCACTCCTCCCCACCTCCTGCATTAGGTCCTCTTCTACTTATTCTCTCAGTTGCAAATCTTGCCTCCTACTTTACAGAAAAGTTGAAGCCATTTGTCATGAACTCCCTCTTCTCTCCTCTTCCTCATCTATTATTCAGATGCCTCACTCTCTCATTCTCCATCCCACTCTCACATGAAGAAGTGGACTTTCTCCTTGCCAAGGGTAACCACTCTGCTTATTTAAAGGATCTCATTCCATTATGCCCCATTTAACATATTGTGGAGTCATTTCCATTCTTTCACTTATTTTCAGTATCTCCATCTGTACTGGATCATTTCCTGCTGCATTCAAACATGTGTTTGTCTCTCTTATCCTGAAAAAATCCTTCACTTGATCCTTCATCCCTGTTAACTGTTGTCCAATATCTCTTCTACCCTCAAAAAAAAAAACAAAACACAAAAAAACCACAAAAAGAACAGTCTACTTCCTCATTCTCTTCTTAGCCTCTTAAAAACTGGCTTTGGGCTAATCATTCTACCAAAACTCTTATCTCTAAAGTTACTACTTGTCTCTTTTTTTTTTTTTGTTTTTAAAATTTTTTAAACAAATACTTTATTAACTTCTGTTTTACATCATTCATTTCTGCCAGATTTTGAGTTACAATCATTTTTCCCCCATTATTCCCCTACCCAACCTCCCAGAATAGTAGTCCCACAAGATATCACTTCCTCCAATCTGCTCTCTCCCATACCTTCTCCCATACCCCCATCGACTTTTCCATTAGAGGAAGATGAATCTTTGTGTCCCAATGCCTGCATATCTTATCTCCCAATTATAGGCAAAAAAGTATTAATAATAGTATTTATATATATATTTGAAACATTTAATGTTACGATCTTGAATTTCAGATCCATTTCCTTCCTCCCTTGTCACCCATTCCTTCTTGGTATATAAGTAATTCAGTATATGTTGTACATGTCTAGCTATGCAAAACATTATCATAGTAGATATATTGTACAAGGCTGCTTATAATTCCCTCCCACTCATCCCACCCCCTACCTGGTCCATTCCCTCCATGATCCTGTCCCTCTTCTATAGTGGGTACTTCCAACCTCCCCTCACCCCAAGGATGCCCTCCCATCCATCATCCCTCCTCTCATCCCCCTTCCCCTATCCTGCTGCAGGTTGAGATATCCCATTTAGTATGTATGTCATTTTCTCCCTGAACCAAATTCAATGGGGATGTGGTTTTGTCTTTTTAGCCTTCCTTATTCTCCCCCTCCTTTGCAACCACTTCCCCTTGCTTCTTCTACATGGGATAGTTTACCCTACCCTGTCTCTCCCCATCTCCTCTTGCCACTTTCCTCTCACCTCATAATTTCATCCCTTGAGTATTCTCCCTTCCCAACAAATTCAACTTATGCCCTCTATCCATATATAACTGTAACCATATACACACATTCACATATGTATTCATATGACCACACCCCTTCTTCCATTATTTTCAGTGAGAAAGATATCATCAGTCACACTTATTGCTTTTCCATATAGGAATGTAAATAGTTCAACTTTGAAAAGTTCCTTTTGATTTCTTTTCCCTGATTACCTTCTCAGGCATCTCTTCCTTCTTGTGTCTGGGTGTCAAATTTTCTATTCAATTCTGGTTTTTTCCTCAAGAATGCTTGAAAGTCCTCTATTCCACTGAATGACCATATTTTCCCCTGAAACAAAATACTCAGTTTTGCTGGGTAGGTGACCCTTGGTTCATTCCCAGTTCTTTGCCCTCTGGAATATCATATTCCATGCCCTTCATCCCTCAGTGTAGAAGCTGGGTCCTGGGCTATTCTGATTGTGTTTCCACAATATTGAAATTGTTTCTTCCTGGCTGCTTGTAGTATTTTCTCCTTGATCTGGGGATTCTGGAACCTGGCTATAATATTTCTGGAGTTTTCTTTTGGGATCTTTTCAGGAGGTGATCGGTGGATTCTTTCAACCTCTATTTTGCCCTCTGGATCTAAAACATCAGGCAGTTTTCCTTGAGAATTTCTTGAAGGGTGATTTCTAGGTTCTTTCCTTGATCATGGCTTTCAGGTAGTCCAATAATTTTAAATTGTCTCTCCTGGATCTATTCTCCAGGTCAGTGGTTTTTCCCATGAGATATTTCACATTGCCTTCTAATCTTTCATTTGTTTGGATCTGCTTAACAGCATCTTGATTTCTCATAAAGTCACTAGCTTCCATTTGCTCCAGTCTAACTCTGAAGGAATGAATCTCCTCAGTGAACTTTTGAGATTCTTTTTCCATCTGGCAAATTCGACTTTTAAGGCATTCTTCTCCTCAATGCCCTTTTGGGCCTCCTTTGCCATTTGAGCTAGTCTATTTTTTAAGGTGTTGTTTTCCTCAGTCAGGCTGTTGACCCTCATTTCATACTTTTCCTGCATCCTTCTCATTTCTCTTTCCAATTTTTCCTCCACTTCTCTTATTTGATTTTAAAGTCCTTCTTAAGGTCCTCTATGGCCTGCAACCCGCTCATGTTTTCCCCTGGGGCTTTTGGAGCAGGACTTCTGACCTCACAGTCCTTTTCCCGCTCTATGCCCCCAAAATAGGAGTCTAGGGTTGCATTTTTCTGTTTCCTTTGCCTTGGCATGTTGCCACTTAATTACTTGACTTTTGGGCTTGTTGCCACACTATGGCTTTAAGGCCAGATAGAGGAATTTTCGTCCCGAACGTGTGGGGGGCAACTTCCGTTTCTGGCAAGCTATAAACCCACCCACAACTTCCACCCTAGATCACAATCCAGATCCAGGGAGGTTAAAGCAAGAGCGATTACCCCCCAAGACTGATCGCTGGATCTCCCCACGATTTGTAGGCTGGGAGCCGGAAATGCCTCTGAAAACTACACAGTGGCGTGTCTCCTCAGCAGCTTCTAGCCCCCAGGGGAGGGAGCTGACGCATTCCCCAAATACAGGTCCCAAAGTCCATAGGACACTAACCTCTTACTTTGTCCTAGGCAAGTCTATGTTGATAATTCTGGCGTCTCCACAGTTCCTGGTGTTCTGGGGTTCCTCCAGCTGGCTGCTGGCCCTGCCGCCCTGGGGCTAAAACCTCGGCTCAGTGGACCTGGGCTCCGCTCGGCTCCTGCGCTCTGCGCGCTGCCGGCTCCCAGACCACTGCGCTGGTCCTTCCTGCAGGGTGCTGGGCTGTCCTCAGCGGGAGGTTAGCTTCTCTGTGTCGTTCTGTGGGTGCTGGGGCTCCAGAAGATTTTCAGAGTCCTTTTTTACATAGTTTGTGGAGAATCTGGGGGCAGAGAGGCTTGGACGAGCTGTTTCTACTCCGCCATCTTGGCTCCGCCCCCCTTACTACTTGTCTCTTAGTTGCTACCTCCAATAGCCTTTTCTCAGTCCTCATTTTCTTTGACATTTTTGCAGGTTTTTTGCAGGTTTTGACATTGTTGAACATGTTTTCTTCCTTGATACTCTCTTCACTCCAGGCTTTTGGGACTCTTTCCTGGTTTCCTTTCTACCTGTCTGATCTCTGATTCCCTCTCTCTTTTGCTAGGTCCTCCTCCAGATCATGTTCTCCAATCAAGGGGTCCTTAGTTTTGGAATCCTGAGGTTTCTGTCCTGGGCCTTCTCCTCTATCTTTATACTATTGCATTTAGTGACTTCATCAGCTCCCATGAATTTAATTAACATCTTTATGTTGATATCTTTCAGATTTACCTATCCAATTCCAATCTCCCTGATGACCTCAATGTTAATCTACAACTTCCTTTCAGACATCTAAAACTGGATGTCCAAAAGACATCTTAAACTCATTATGCCTAAAATAGAACCCATTATCTCTCTCCCAAACCCTCCTACTGTCTTCTACTTTACTTGTTACTGTGGCAGGTAACACTAACCTAGGAGTCATTTGGGATTACTCATTATTTCTCACCTTATCATATTGAATCAAGACCTTTGCAACATCTCTTTTTTTTTCCAATTTATTTATTTTTAGTTTTCAAGATTCATTTCCACAAAATTTTGTGTTACAAATTTTCTCCCCACATTTTGCTGACCCCAGCCCCAATATAGCAAGCCTACTGAATACCCCTTCCCCCAATCTGTATCCCCCACAACTTTCTAGTAGAGCAAGATAGACTTCTATACCCCAGTGCCTGTATATCTTATTTCCCAATAGCATGTAGAAACAATTTTTTTAAGCAATTGGGGTTAAGTAATTTGCTCAAGGTTACACAGCAAGTCATTATTTATGTGTGGGTGCTCATTTTCTGAGGCCAGATCTGATCCCGGGTCATCCCACCTCCAAGGCCTGCGCTCTTACTCACTACAACACCTAGCCACCCCTAAAAACGATTTTTTAACATTTGTTTTTAAAACTTCGATTTTCAGAATCTGTCCCTTCTTCCCTCCTCACTCACCTCCCCTGGGAAGACAAGCAATTCAATATAGGTTGTACATGTGTAGTTACACAAAACATTTCTATAGTAACTATATTGTGAAGGACTAGCTATATTTCCCTCCATTCTATCCCACCCCTCACTTACTCTGTTTTCTACTTTGACTCTGTCCCTTTTCAAAAGTGTTTACTTCTAACTACCCTCTCCCCCAATCTACCCTCCCTTCAATTATCCCCATTTTATGTTTCCCCCTGCCAACTTTCCGTAGGGTAAGACACCCAATTGAGTATGTATGTTATTCCCTCCTGAAGCTAAATTCAGTGAGAGGAAGGGTGACCCATTCCCTTTTCCCTTCCTGCTCTTCCCCTCCATTGTAACAGTTTTCTCTTAACTATTTTTTTTCAAATGCTTTATTAACTTCTGGTTTACATCATTAATTTCTGCCAGATTTTGAATTAAAATTTTTTTCCCTATTTTTCCCCTACCCACAACACCAGAATAGCAGTACGACAGGATATCCCCTCATCCAATCTGCTCTCTCCCATATCTTATCCTAAACCTCCTTCGACTTTTCCATTAGGACAAGGTGAATCTCTGTGCCCCAATGCCTGCACATCTTATCCCCCAGTTAAAAGCAAAAGAGTATTAATAATAGTATTTACATATATTTGAAACATTTAATTTTAAAACTTTGAATCCCAGATCCATTACCTTCCTCCCTTGTCACCCACTCCCCCTGGGAAGATAAGCAATTCAGTATATGTTGTACATGTATAGCTATGCAAAACATTAGCACAGTACATATATTGTAAAAGACTGAGTATATTTCCCTCCCACCCATCCCACCCTCCACCTGGTCCATTCCTTCCTTTGATCCTGTCCCTCTTCAAAAGTGGGTGCTTCCAACATCTCCTTCCCCCAGCATGCCCTTCCCTCCATCTTCCCCCCTCTCACCCCCTTCCCCTCTACTCTTCTGCAAGGTGAGATATCACATTTAGTATGTATGTCATTCTCTTGCTGAGCCAAACTCAATGAGAATATGGTTTTGCCATTTTGCCTCCCTGTTCTTCCCCTCCCTTGTGACTACTTCCCCTTCCTTCTTCTACATGAGATATTTTGCCCTGACTCCTGGCTCTCCCCATCTCCTCTTGCCACTTTCCTCTCTCACCTCATAATTTCACCCCTTAAGTATCATCCCTTCCCACCAGATTCAACCTGTGCCCTCTATCCATGTATACCTGTAAACATATATACACACATTCACAAGAGCGATTACCCACCCCCCCCCAGACTGATTGCTGGATGCCCCTACTATTTGCAGGCCAGGAGCTGAAGCTGCAACTGAAGCAAAATGTCTAGCCCCAGGGGAAGAAGCTGATAGGCTCCCAAATACTGGTCCAAAGGTATATAGGGCACTAACCTCTCACTTTCTGTTGGAAATTCTGGAAAAGCCACAGCTTCTGGTGTTCTGGGGTCCCTCCAGCCAGCTGCTAGAATGGCCGCCCTGGGGCTAAAACCTTAGACTCACAGGGTCCTGGGCTTGGCTCCCAGAGCCCTATGCTGTCAGCTCCCAGCATACTGGACTTGCCATTCCCTGCCGGGCTGCGGGGCTGCTGGGCTGTCCAGCTGTCCTCAGTGGGAGGTTAGCTTCTCTGTGTCATTTTATGGGTGCTGGAGCCCCAGAGGTTGTTCAGAGTCCTCCTTCTACATGATTTTGAAGTGGTATGGGCTGGAGTGCTGTGGAAGTGCTGTTTCTAATCTTCCCTCTCTTGCTTATTTTATATGCGATGATTTACCCTATTATATCTCTCCCTTTCTCCTTTTCCCAATATATTCATCTCTCACCTCTTAATTTTATCTTTTCGATATCACCCCTTCATATTTGCGTCATTTCATGCCCTCTGTCTATGCATACATGCATGCACACACATACACACACACTTACAAGCTCTTATACATATGTATATATGTATTTTTATACATACACACACATACACACATATATATGTATATGTGTATGTATATATTCCTTTCAACTATATTCATATTGAGAAAAAATTCATGATTTACAATTATTGTTTGACAATATAGGAATGTAAATAGTTCAACTTTAATAAATTCCTCATGGGGTGGCTACATGGCACAGTGAGTAAGAGTGCCGGCCTCGGAGTTGGGATGACCCAGGATCGAAACCGGCCTTAGAAAATGAGCACCCACACATAAATAATGGCTAGCCGTGTAACCTTGAGCAAGTTACTTAACCCCAATTGCTTAAAAAAAAAATAAATTCCTCATGATTTCTTTTTCTTGTTTACTTTCTAATACTTCTCTTGCTTCTTGTATTTGAAAGTCAATTTTTTTTTCCAGGTCTGGTTTTCCCATCGAGAATGCTTGAAAATCCTCTATTTCATTGAATGACCATATTTTCCCCTGAAGCATTATACTCAATTTTGCCTGATAGGTGATTCTTGGTTTTACTCCTAGCTTCTTGGACCTCTGAAATATCATATTCGAAACCCTCTGATCCCTTAATGTAGAAGCTGCAAGATCTTGTGTTGTCCTGTTTTTGTTTCCAAAATTTTCCATTTATTTTTTCTTCCTAACTGCTTGCAGGAGTTTCTCCTTGACCTGGGAATTCTGGAATTTGGCTATAATATTCCTAGGAGTTTTCTTTTTGGGATCTTTTTCGAGAGGTGTTTGGTGAATTCTTTCAATTTTCAATTTCTGTTTTGCCCTCTGGTTCTAGAATATCAGTGCAATTTTGCATGATAATCCCTTGAAAGATGATATCTAGGCTCTTTTTGTGATCATGCCTTTCAGGTAGCCCAATAATTTTTAAACTCTGTCTCCTGGATCTATTTTCCAGGTCAGTGTTTTTTTTTTCCAATGAGATATTTCACATTGCTTTCTATTTTTTCATTTCTTTGGATTTGTTACTTAGTAGCCTGATTTCTCATAAAGTGATTAGTTTCCATTTGCTCCAATCTAGTTTTGAAAGAATGATTTTCTTCAGCGAACTTTTGAAATTCTTTTTCCATATGACCAATTCAGTTTTAAGGCATTCTTATCCTTGTTGCATCTTTTGTTATTTGAATTAGTCTATTTTTTTAAAGGTGGTATGTTCTTCAGTCAGGCTGTTGATTCACTTCTTAGATTTTCTTGCATTGTTCTCATTTCTATTCCCAATTTCGCCTCCACTTTTCTTACTTGATTTTCAAAATCCTTCTTAAGCTCCTCCATGGCCTGTGACCAATTCATATTTTTCTTGCAACCTTTTGATGCAGGAGTTTTGACTTTGTTGTCTTCTTCTGGTTCTGGGTTTTGATCTTTTTTGGCCCCCAAAAGATTCTATGTTCTGATTGCACTTCCTCTGTTTGCTCATCTTACCAGCCAATTACTTGACTTTTGAGCTCTTTGCCATAGCAAAACTCTGATTCTAGAATGGAGAGAGCTGTGTCCCAAATTCCTGGCATTTTCACAATTGTTGTCAGAACTATTGTCAGAGATATGAGGAGGGGTCCCTCTCTACATCCACCACAAGCTCTGGCACTCTGGCACTCCTCACCTCAAGACCACCACCCAAGACTGCAACCCAGATCCGAGCAGGTCAAAGCAAGAGCGATTACTCTCAGCATGATCACTTGGTCCCCCTACACTCTGCAGGCCAGGAGCTCCAGAGGTAGCCATGTGACAACAGCTATAGTCACTATGCTGCCTCCACCTCTCACCCTGAGGTCACGGGCTTGGCTGTTCTCTTCTCTCACCTTGTTCCAACAAAGTTCCCTACTCACCTTTTACTTTCCCTTTGGTGTTTATGGGTTGAGAAGTCTGGAAACTGCCACAGGTGTTGGTGATTCACTCTTCTAAAGTCTGTTCCAGCTGGTCTGTGCCATTGGTTGGGGCTGCCCTGGGTCTGGGCCGATAAGGCTCATGTCATACTGTGCTTGTCTCTAAGCCTGCTGTGATAGACCCTTCCTCTTGGCCTGCCAGGCTATCTTCAGGGAGATTTTTTTCTCTCTGTCACTTTGTGTGTTCTGTAGCTCTAAAATTTGTTTAGAGTCATTTTTAAACATATATTGGAGGTGGTTGGTGTGGGAGCTCAAGCAAGTTCCTGCTTTTACTCTGCCATCTTGGCTTTCACCCTGCAATATCTCGTGAATATGCTCCCCTCTATGTTCTGACATTTACACTATTCTACTGAAGGCCCTCATCACCTCCCACCTGGACTATTACTGTAGCTTGACGGTGAGTTTGCCTGCCTCAAGTCTCAACCTACTCCAATCCATCCTCCATTTATCCACCAACAAGGTTTTTCTAAAGCACATGTCTGATTATGTCACCCCTTCCACTCCACTCAGTAAAGCTCAGTGGCTTCCTCTTGCCTCCAAGATCAAAAACAAATGTTCTGTTTAACGTTTGTTAAACATTCAAATCCCTTCACAACCTAGTACACTCCCACCTTTCTAATCTTCTTATACTTTGTTCCCTGACATGTACTCTTATCCATTGATACTGACCTCCTGGTTGTTCTGCAACGAAAATGCTCCATATCTCACCTCTCTTCATCTTTCTGATTGCCCTTCATACATATAATACTCTTCTTCCTCTGCTTTGTATATTGACCTCCCTTCCTTTTAGTTCTAACTAAAATTCTATCTTTGAAAGGAAGTTTTTCCAACTCTTAATTTTAGTCACTTTCCTTTGTTGATTATTTCCTACCTATTCTGCGTATAGATTGCTTCATATGTATTTACTTGTATGCTGTCTCCCTAATTAGATTGTGATCTCTTTGAGGGCAAAAACTGTCTTTTGTTATCCCTAGTGCTTAGAGCAGTACATGATAAATAATAGATCCTTAATAAATATTGATTGATTGATACATTTTCCCATGTCTTCCCTTTAACAGTGTGATCTCCTTTAAGGTATAGCATGCTTTATTTACCTTTTTAATCCTCACAGAGCCCAGAACAGAGTCTTGTCTACTATAAGTACTTCATAAAATATTTGTTTAGTGAGTGTGTGTACACTAATGTTATATTGTTTATTTAGCAAAATATCATTAAAAATGTTTATCAAGTCCCCACTGTGTATGCCACACTGTTCCAGACACCATGTGGAGATATGACGGATGTTGGAGACAATGTGATTGTATTTTCATAAAAGAGTCAAGAAAAGTGTCATCTATAAAAACCGCACAAAAGAGATTAAAAATGTAGAAACAAAACCAAATATGATTTTGAAGATTTAAGTAAACACCTTTTATAAGAAGACTGCTGGAAGGATTGTGGAGGCTGGGGCTTGGTGGTTTTAGTTTGGGAGGGGCTTAAAAAAGGAAGTAAGGCATTTTTGAAATTATTTTAAATTATATAATGCATTTGAGCATTCCTTTGGAAAACGTATGTTCAAAAGACCTTGGATATGCTTTTTGTTTTATATTAGTTTCTATCTATTTATTTTTTCCTCAGTATATTGTGAAAGCTATAACATATCTCTTTTAGAGCAATTATTCTCCAGGGATTCTCTAATTCATGAATAGTAGGATCTGAGGAGAACCAAAAAGGCCATAAGGATATGGGATATTACCAAAGATGACTTTTGACCAAGCAATGGCACACACACACACACACACACACACACACACACACACAAATATTAACAAGGACCAGTGAAAACGAGGGATGGCAAATAATCTCCTCAAATGCAACAAATCCAAATTGTTGCAAAGGAGCCAATGGAAAACTACAGTTACTGGAAGGGATCTTCTATGGAGGAATTTGTAGGAGGACATATACAGTGATAATATGGGATGAAAAGCTGTGGATGGGTTTTGATCTGCACCTATGGAAGGAAAATCTCTATGTTTGAATATATGCATATGTATTTATACAAGTATTTTGTCTGTGTTTACAGAAAATACTTTGGACTTTGATATTCTTCTTGAGAGCATGGTAAAATATTGGCACTGAGAGATGTCTTCCTTATATCTAATGTGTATCTTCCTTTCAGCCTCTACAGTTCTGAAGTCATGGTACTTAGCACTCAAAGATCTAGAATAGCTCTGGATAATTAAAGAAAGATGTTATAAATGCCATTATATGCAGAAGACAAAAGTAAATTTTAGGTAATATAACAGGAATATTCAAAGCTTTCTGAACAGATATTTCAAAATAATACCCAAATACATTATATTATTTGAAAAAATTCTAAAAATGCATAATGCATTTGCATAATATTTCCCATTAGAAAACATGTTTTATCTTTCCTTTTGTTCTCAGAAATAAGCATAGTGAATGAGTCATAGTACAACTTTTGGCAAATAATAGCCCTATTATTATCATCTCCATTTTACAGATAAGGAGACTAAGGTTAAGAAAGCTTAACTGATTTGTACAGAATTGGACAGCTCCTAAGAGTCTGTACCCTATTATAAGTCACCCATTTTATCTCAAGTAACTCATAACTGAATCTCAGTGTCCTTACATAGAAAATAAAGGAATTGAGCTATTGAATCTTTAAATTTCTTTTAATTCTGAAATTTTATGCTCCTCCACATATGTTTTATATGTTTGGGACTCAAAATACTTGTAAAATAAATACTTGAAATATTTATATAAATATTTTTAAATTGTGAGAGGAAATGAAACAAATGCAATACACATATACATGCATATACACATACTTATGTATATGTATACACATATATTCACACACACACACTTGACAAAATGCAAAATGTCATGGGAAAAGGAAAATTTGAACTTCCAACATTCAGAAGCACCATATCTTGATGGATACCATTCTATAATGCTCACTAACAATGTGATCTTAGACAAGTCATTTACCATGTATGCACCTTAATCAACTCTCTAGAATTTATGAACCAAGTCATGCATAGGTTGTAATCTATACTGAAAAATCAAAGATCCTTCACTTACCCATGCAACATCTAAACAGTCTGGTGTTTATTCTTCTGTATCAATAAACAGAGCAGACTTGTTAAGTATAAGGAGCTAGACAAGTAGAATTTTATTTCTTGGAATGGATTTTCTCATAAACTATATGAGAAATACCAATTTTATGACGTGGATTGTAGGTATAGTTGAGACAGGAACAAGGTCTGCAATTTGAAATCATTTGCTTAAATTTTGGAGCCTTGGAAATTTTGGAGAATCACAAAATTTGAGTCAGAATAGACTTCAGAAGTCAAGTGGTCCAATCCATTCCTTATGAAGAATCCTCCATGCAACATTGACTTTCCTGCTCTATCTACTGCAAGTGGGGCTAGGGAGTAATAGGCCCACTACCATTCAGGGCGGTTTAGTCCTCTTAGGAGAGTTGTAATTATTAGGAAGCTGTTCTTCCCACTAAATCTCAATCTGACCCTTAGCAATATCAACACATCATAATTCTATAAATCAACACCCAATTCTACATTCTTTTTTATTTCTTCAAAGTTTTATTTAGACTCAAATGCCACAACACAAATATAGAATAGAAAAAAGAAACAAAAACATATTATAAGCTTAAATACAAAGTTAAAAAGGAAAAAAGCATGTTATGGGCATATCAGAACATCTTAACTTGTTTCCATTTCAGACAAAGCTTATCCACCTCTGGCTTCTTCTATAACTTGGGTTCCTTGAAGTGATCCTGACTTTTTCTGCAGTTTTGCAAAGGGCTCGAGCAAAATCTATTATACCTCAGCTGAAAAAAAGGAGGGGAAGCAATTATGATTTCAGCCAAGGTAAGGGCACAAATAAACTTAATTAAAAGAGATGAAGTAGGAAACTGCTTTTTGTTAAAAGGTAGCATAGACAATATGTTTTCAATACTTAATATATATGCATCGAATTGAAGAGACTTGCTAGAGCCAGCTCTAACCAGCTTGAGAAAATTGCTAAAGTTTCGGTGTGAGCATTTAGATACGCCTTAGAAATCAGCCAAAACTACAAATCATAGTTTGATTTTGTTTATTGTTTAGACTTAAGAAAGTGTTGGGGAAACCGTTAATGATGCACATTGAAATTAAGTGTGTTGTGCATAGATTTTTTTATCAGAGAATTTGTTTTACCAGCATACTTCTGACTGAATAGCTTAGCTTCTAAACAGTTAAAGGAAAAACTAAACAAATTGTAAAGAGAAATAGACAATTAATTCTACATTCTTCATCTATAAAAGAAGGATTAAGGTACCTCCACTGCCTGAGTCAGAGGATTATAATGAGTAACATATATGATAAAGGCTACAAAAGTGCTTTAAAATGCAAGAACCTGAAACAATAGAGATATTTGTGCTAGATGACAGAGTACATTGTTATACTTGGGATTTTTTTTTTTAGTGTGAGAGGGGTCTTTAGTTGGTGTGTGATTTGATTTTGTGACTTATAAATGACTTTATGTTTCTTTACAAAGAAATATTTCTATTATTCATGTTTTGTTATGTATATGTGTGTATGTATATATATACACACAGGTATGTGTATATAGAATGAATTACATATGTGTATATGTATATGTATATGTATGCACACATATACACATATATTTTATAGACACATACATACACATGAGTATATCTGTGTATATAAAATTTTAAAAAGAAACCATGGGGTTTCTTTGGTGTCCAGAATTAATTCTGTAAATGCCTAAATTACTCTGTTGGAATATCAAACAAAATCACCTGACAGAAGCAAAAAGAGGAAAGAAAACAATTTAGAAGAAGGAATAAAAAAATAACCTTTTAAACTATGAGTTCTTAACCTCTTTTGTGTCATAGGTCCCTTTGGCAGCCTGTTGAAGCCTATGAAACCCTTCTCCAGACAAAACTTTTTTTTTTTTTAAACAAATACTTTATTAACTTCTGTTTTACATCATTCATTTCCGCCAGATTGAGTTACAATCATTTTCCCCCCATTATTCCCCTACCCAACCTCCCAGAATAGCAGTCCCACAGGATATCTCTTCCTCCAATCTGCTCTCTCCCATACCTTCTCCCATACCCCCATCGACTTTTCCATTAGAGTAAGATGAATCTTTGTGTCCCAATGCCTGCACATCTTATCTCTCAATTATAGGCAAAAGAGTATTAATAATAGTATTTATATATATATTTGAAACATTTAATGTTACGACCTTGAATTTCAGATCCATTTCCTTCCTCCCTTGCCACCCATTCCTTCTTGGGATATAAGTAATTCAGTATATGTTGTACATGTCTAGCTATACAAAACATTATCATAGTAGATATATTGTGCAAGGCTGCTTATAATTCCCTCCCACTCATCCCACCCCCCACCTGGTCCATTCCCTACATGATCCTGTCCCTCTTCTATAGTGGGTACTTCCAACCTCCCCTCACCCCAAGGATGCCCTCCCATCCATCATCCCTCCTCTCATCCCCCTTCCCCTATCCTGCTGCAGGTTGAGATATCCCATTTAGTATGTATGTCATTTTCTACCTGAACCAAATTCAATGTGAATGTGGTTTTGCCTTTTTCGCCTTCCTTATTCTCCCCCTCCTTTGCACCCACTTCCCCTACATGAGATAGTTTACCCTACCATGTCTCTCCCCATCTCCTCTTGCCACTTTCCTCTCTCACCTCATAATTTCATCCATTGAGTACTCTCCCTTCCCAACAATATCAACCTATGCCCTCTATCCATATATAACTGTAACCATATACACACACATTCACATATGTATTCGTATGACCACACCCCTTCTTCCATTATTTTCATAGTGAGAAAGATATCATCAGTCACAGATATTGCTTTTCCATATAGGAATGTAAATAGTTCAACTTTGATAAGTTCCTTTCGATTTCTTTTCCCTAATTACCTTCTCAGGCATCTCTTACTTCTTGCGTCTGGATGTCAAATTTTCTTTTCAACTCTGGTTTTTTCCTCAAGAATGCTTGAAAGTCCTCTATTCCACTGAATGACCATATTTTCCCCTGAAACAAAATACTCAGTTTTGCTGGGTAGGTGACCCTTGGGTTCAATCCCAGCTCTTTTGCCTCTGGAATATCATATTCCATGCCCTTTGATCCCTCAGTGTAGAAGCTGCCAGGTCCTGGGCTATTCTGATTGTGTTTCCACAATATTGAAATTGTTTCTTCCTGGCCGCTTGTAGTATTTTTCTCCTTGATCTGGGGATTCTGGAACCTGGCTATAATATTTCTGGGAGTTTTCTTTTTGGGATCTTTTTCAGGAGGTGATCGGTGGATTCTTTCAACCTCTATTTTGCCCTCTGAATCTAAAACATCAGGGCAGTTTTCCTTGAGAATTTCTTGAAGGGTGATTTCTAGGTTCTTTCCTTGATCATGTCTTTCAGGTAGTCCAATAATTTTTAAATTGTCTCTCCTGGATCTATTCTCCAGGTCAGTGGTTTTTTCCATGAGATATTTCACATTGCCTTCTAATCTTTCGTTTGTTTGGATCTGCTTAACAGCATCTTGATTTCTCATAAAGTCACTTGCTTCCATTTGCTCCAGTCTAACTCTGAAGGAATGAATCTCCTCAGTGAACTTTTGAGATTCTTTTTCCATCTGGCAAATTCGACTTTTTTAAGGCATTCTTCTCCTCATTGCCCTTTTGGGCCTCCTTTGCCATTTGAGTTAGTCTATTTTTTTAGGTGTTGTTTTCCTCAGTCAGGCTGTTGACCCTCATTTCATACTTTTCCTGCATCCTTCTCATTTCTCTTTCCAATTTTTCCTCCACTTCTCTTATTTGATTTTTAAAGTCCTTCTTAAGGTCCTCTATGGCCTGCAACCCACTCACATGTTTTCCCCTGGGGCTTTTGGAGCAGGACTTCTGACCTCACAGTCCTTTTCCCGCTCTATGCCCCCAAAATAGGAGTCTAGGGTTGCATTTTTCTATTTCCTTTGCCTTGGCATGTTGCCACTTAATTGCTTGACTTTTGGGCTTGTTGCCACACTATGGCTTTAAGGCCAGATAGAGGAATTTTCGTCCCAAACGTGTGGGGGCAACTTCCGTTTCTGGCAAGCTGTAAACCCACCCACAACTTCCACCCTAGATCACAATCCAGATCCAGGGAGGTTAAAGCAAGAGCGATTACCCCCAAGACTGATCGCTGGATCTCCCCACGATTTGTAGGCTGGGAGCCGGAAATGCCTCTGAAAACTACACAGTGGTGTGTCTCCTCAGCAGCTTCTAGCCCCCAGGGGAGGGAGCTGACGCATTCCCCAAATACAGGTCCTAAAGTCCATAGGACACTAACCTCTTACTTTGTCCTAGGCAAGTCTATGTTGATAATTCTGGCGTCTCCACAGTTCCTGGTGTTCTGGGGTTCCTCCAGCCGGCTGCTGGCCCTGCCGCCCTGGGGCTAAGACCTCGGCTCACGTGGACCTGGGCTCGGCTCGGCTCCTGCGCTCTGCACGCTGCCAGCTCCCAGACCACTGCGCTGGTCCTTCCTGCAGGGTGCTGGGCTGTCCTCAGCGGGAGGTTAGCTTCTCTGTGTCGTTCTGTGGGTGCTGGGGCTCCAGAAGATTTTCAGAATCCTTTTTTACATAGTTTGTGGAGAATCTGGGGGCAGAGAGGCTTGGACGAGCTGTTTCTACTCCGCCATCTTGGCTCCGCCCCCAAATTCGACTTTTTAAGGCATTCTTCTCCTCATTGCCCTTTTGGGCCTCCTTTGCCATTTGAGTTAGTCTGTTTTTAAGGTGTTGTTTTCCTCAGTCAGGCTGTTGACCCTCATTTCATACTTTTCCTGCATCCTTCTCATTTCTCTTTCTAATTTTCCTCCACTTCTCTTATTTGATTTTTAAAGTCCTTCTTAAGGTCCTCTATGGCCTGCAACCCACTCATGTTTTCCCCTGGGGCTTTTGGAGCAGGACTTCTGACCTCACAGTCCTTTTCCGCTCTATGCCCCCAAAATAGGAGTCTAGGGTTGCATTTTTCTGTTTCCTTTGCCTTGGCATGTTGCCCTTAATTGCTTGACTTTTGGGCTTGTTGCCACACTATGGCTTTAAGGCCAGCTAAGGAATTTTGTCCTGAACGTGTGGGGGCAACTTCCGTTTCTGGCAAGCTGTAAACCCACCCACAACTTCCACCCTAGATCACAATCCAGATCCAGGGAGGTTAAAGCAAGAGCGATTACCCCCAAGACTGATCGCTGGATCTCCCACGATTTGTAGGCTGGGAACGGAATGCCTCTGAAAACACAAAATGGCGTGTCTCCTCAGCTGCTTCTAGCCCCCAGGGGAGGGAGCTGACGCATTCCCCAAATACAGGTCCCAAAGTCCATAGGACACTAACCTCTTACTTTGTCCTAGGCATGTCTATGTTGATAATTCTGGAATCGCCACAGCTCCTGGTGTTCTGGGGTTCCTCCAGCTGGCTGCTGGCCCTGCCGCCCTGAGGCTAAAACCTCGGCTCAGGTGGACCTGGGCTTGGCTCGGCTCCTGCGCTCTGCGCGCTGCCGGCTCCCAGACCACTGCGCTGGTCCTTCCTGCAGGGTGCTGGGCTGTCCTCAGCGGCAGGTTAGCTTCTCTGTGTCGTTCTGTGGGTGCTGGGGCTCCAGAAGTTTTTCAGAGTCCTTTTTTACATAGTTTGTGGAGAATCTGGGGGCAGAGAGGCTTGGATGAGCTGTTTCTACTCCGCCATCTTGGCTCCGCCCCCCTATCCAGTAATTTTTAATTAACCCTTGTAGAAAACAGCTTTGGGGTCAGGAATAGAGCTTCAGCTTTTTGCTTAGCCAGAGGTTGCTCACAAATATCTTTGAACTTCTTGTCTCAAAGGAACTCTGAGTTGAGAATGTTTTCTGGGGGCCTGGAGAAAGGTCTAACGCAGGCCTGCTTAGTAATAAAGGAGTTGGGGCCACCCGACAAAACTTTTTTAATGAATAACTTAAATGCATGGGCTCATGAAGGAAATGAAGTATTTTGAAATAAAGTTAATATACTTTTTTTTAAATCCTGGACCTCAGGTTACGAACCTGTGCTTTCAGAATGTAATATAGGATCCCAAAAAGTGACAAAAATATAGGAGCATTTTGATATCTCCATGAAAGAAATGCTCTCTTCTACTTAGACTCTGCAGGGTTTCTGGAAGCTTAACCCTGAATTGAGCAAAAAAAATACATATTTCACAAAGATTAAGAAAATATATTGCCTTTGCATTGGCCTTCCTATTTATTTTTATTAAGTGTTCAAAATATAATTCCCATTTGAATATTGTAAAAACTCTTGAAAAGTTTTAAGTATTTACATATTTTAATTAAGCAAAGGGAGAACTTGTTAGGATATTAATCTTTTATCCACGTTTCATAAGTTCATGATTTAATAAAAGTAAAATGATAACTCTTTACTAAAGAATGGAATTTCATATTTGTGAATATTGTGTTTTAAGAGATTTTCATGGGGGGGGGTGGCTAGGTGGCACTCTAGGAATAAAGCAAGGGCTCTGGAGTCAGGAGGATCTGAGTTCAAATTTGAACTCAGAACAGTTTAACACAAAAACTAGCCATGTGATCTTGGGCAAGTCACTTAACACCAATTGCCCTCCAAAAACAAAAAACAAAAACACATAAACAAACAAATAAATAAATAAAGATAATTAAAGAAGAGATTTTCGTGAAATTGATACATCTGATTGCCTTGATTTGAGAGATTAGAGTATGACTTCCTTCAGGGCAAGGACCATGTCTTAGCTAAAATATGTATTTTCTTCTATGCATGTGGCTATATACACACCAGGTAATTAAAAATATTTTTCATTATATTGTATTATTCATTGGATTAGACATCCAAAGATCTGAATTTTAGTCTGAACTCACGACTTAGCTATGAGACTCATGAAAAATCTCTTAACTTCTTCAAGTCTCACCTACTTGACTGTAAGATGGAGAAAACAATATTTGTGCTACCTACTTCAGAAACTTGTCTTAAGGAAAGTCTTTTGTCAAGCTTAAAGTGCTATTTAAATATGAATAGCTATCACTGTCCTCATCATCATCATCATCATCATCGCACAGTGGATATTTACCCATTAGAAGTATCATAATTATTCAAGCTAAGATAGTCTTTACATAATTCTCTGTTTGTAGAATGGGAAAAATGCTGTTTCTTTTGAATCTATTCAGTTACAAAACATAGAAATATAAGAAGACATTCCTGGAAAAATGTTTATTGTCTTGCTCTGTAATGTTTCTTTCACAGATGTTTATATTTACTATGGTTCAAAGTCTTCTAATCCAACCTTCTGTATCTCCCAGTAAAGACAAATTCTCTGCCATAGGCTCTATTTGTACAATTGTAATTATTTTATTAAGTAGCTAACTATCACCCCCTAGGAACAAATACTTTATAAATTAACTTCTTGATAATTCAATATAGGAAGAGATCTCTGATTTCTTCTACACAGACACTCCCTCCACCAATGGAGATCAAACCTCCTCTATGAGCTTAGTAAATGGTTTTACCTTGTGGTGGCTAGTCTGCTGGCCACCACAGATAGCCTAAGATAGCCTCTTTGAACTTATTTAGAACAGTTTAGGGATAACAGATATATAGTACAGTATCAAGTTCACTCCAGAAACCTTTCTGATTCAGTAGAAATTACAAGAGATTGTGACAGATTGATGTGACCTTCAAAAATCCATATAATTATATCCCAAACAAAGATAATAAAGAACAAATATGAACAAAATCATTTCTAGTAACTTTTTGCTGTAGTAACAAAGACCTGGAAACTAAGAAGGTACCCTTCAATTAGGGAATGGCTGATCAAATTAATAGTATGCAAATGTCATGGGATATTCTTATGACTATTTCGGAGAAACCTGGGAAGACTTGAATAAAATCATGCAATGAAGTAAGCAGAACTAGAAGAACAATTTACATAATTAAATCAGTACTGGGAAGAAAAACTTAAGAACTATGATCAATGCAATGACCAGTCATAATTTCAGAAGGACCATGATTAATCAATACACCACCTGAAAGAAAGGTAATGGAATTAGGCTAGATAGGGACATATTTTTATTTTAATATGGTAAATATAAAAATTAGGTCTTTTTGACTATATGTATTTGTTACATAGGGTTTGTTATTCTTTCTATTTTCCGCTATGAGTTTCTCAAAAATAAATAAATAAATAAATAAATAAACCTGTGGCCCCCATCTTCATGCCTTGATATGGCTTCAGAGTGGGACCTTAGCATTAAATAACAAAGTAGAACAAATAACAGATTTGATTGAAAGATTTCTTTGTTCATTCAGCTATATCCAACTCTCTGTAACCTTATATACAATACTGTCCATGGGTTATTCTTTTTTTTAAACAAATGCTTTATTAACTTCTGTTTTACATCATTCATTTCCACCAGATTTTGAGTTACAATTACTTTTCCCCCTGTTTTTCCCCTACACACCCTCCCAGAATAGCAGTCCCACAAGATATCGCTTCCTCCAATCTGCTCTCTCCCATATCTTCTCCCATACCCCCTTCGACTTTTCCATTAGAGGAAGGTGAATCTTTGTGTCCCAATGCCTGCACATCTTAGCTCCCAATTACAAGCAAAAGAGTATTAATAATAGTATTTATATACATTTGAAATATTTAATCTTAAGACCTCAAATATCAGATCCATTTCCTTCCTCTCTTTTCACCCATTCCCTCTGGGAAGATAAATAATTCAGTATATGTTGTACATGTCTAGCTATGCAAAACATTACCATAGGAGATATATTGGACAAGGCTGCTTATAATTCCCTCCCACTCATCCCACCCCCACCTGGTCCATTCCCTACTTGATCCTGTCCCTCTTCTATAGTGGGTACTTCCAACCTCCCCTCCCCCCAAGGATGCTCTCCCATCCATCATCCCTCCTCTCATCCCCCTTCCCCCTATTCTGCTGTAGGTTGAGATATCCCACCTAGTATGTATGTCATTCTCTCCCTGAACCAAATTCAATGAGAATGTGGTTTTGCCTTTTTGTCTTCCTATTCTTCCCCTCCCTTGCAACCACTTCCCCTTGCTTCTTCTACGTGAGATAGTTTGCCCTACCCTGTCTCTCCCCATCTCCTCTTGCCACTTTCCTCTCTCACCTCATAATTTCACCCCTTAAGTATCCTCCCTTCCCAACAAATTCAACCTATGCCCTCTATCCATATATAACTGTAAACATATATACACACAATCACATATGTATACATATGACCACACACCCTTCTTCCATTATTTTCATAGTGAGAAAGATTTCATCAGTCACAGTTATTGTTTTTCCATATAGGAATGTAAATAGTTCAACTTTGATACGTTCCTTTTGATTTCTTTTCCCTGATTACCTTCTCAGGCATCTCTTACTTCTTGTTGTCTGGATGTCAAATTTTCTATTCAACTCTGGTTTTTTCCTCAAGAATGCTTGAAAGTCCTCTATTCCACTCAATGACCATATTTTCCCCTGAAACAAGATACTCAGTTTTGCTGGGTAGGTGACCCTTGGGTTCATTCCCAGCTCTTTTGCCCTCTGGAATATCATATTCCACGCCCTTCAATCCCTCAGTGTAGAAGCTGCCAGGTCCTGGGCTATTCTGATAGTGTTTCCACAATATTGAAATTGTTTCTTCCTGGCTGCTTGGAGTATTCCATAGGTTATTCTTGACAAAGATACTGTAGTTATTTACCATTTTCACCTCCAGTGGATTAAGGCAAACAGAGGTTTAGGCTTTGCCCAGGTTAGCACAATTAGTAAATGTCTAAGATCACATTTGAACTTAGGTCTTCTTGACTCCAGATCCAGTGCTCTATATACCAAGCTACCTAGTTGCCTCAAATTGTGAGAATTTAGAAAATAATATATGTTGTTGACTCTGTTGCTATATTGTAAAATATTTGCTGTTTGATTCTCTACCTGGAAAAAAAATGGAGGAAAAGTGCATATTTGTGTATCTTGCAACTGACGTATGGAAATCAAGTATCAAACTTTTAATATTATGGAAAGAATGAACTATGTGAGGATTTTATGTTTTAAAGGAAGTTAGGATTAGAAAATAAATTAAAGGAATGTTTATTTCACCTGTGTATATGGCAAAAATCTTTCCTTCAGGTCATTTATCAATGCATTTACTCCTCCATCCTGTTCACAGGCCTGAATACAGATGATTTAATCGACAGTTTTTCTAAGAAATTTTTTGTGAATCTTTTTTCTTGAAATTTAACCTAAATTGCTGATGTTCAATGTCAGCCCTATATATCTGTGAATAATGAAAGGAGATATGAAAGAAATTAAGTTAAACATCAAGTTGGTTTGGATCATGTTATTAATATGCTTTCATCTTGATTTTTTTACCATTTCAGAGGCATTGTTTATTTGCTTAAAGAAGAAAATAGGAGCTATTAGTAGGGAATGCCAGGCAATTAGTGCCAAAGTTAAAGGGAATTTGCTTCCTAATGATCAAATTTAGGTGGATAAATGTCAGTGAGGCCCAAGCCATCTTGAGTTTCTGAAGCCATAATGATGAGTTGAGTTTGTTATTAAAGGTCCTTAATTTAAAATTGCAAGCAGTATGCACAAATTAAAAAAAAAAACCTATTGTGTTTTCAAAGCTTCAACTAGGCTTTCCATTGTTTTAATTTGAATTATATTCAGATATGAAATATATTTCAATCAGTATGCTTAGTAGAATGGAAAAAGTTCTGGCTCTGCAAGTGGAGGGCCTGGGTTCAAGTCCTACTTTTGATGCTTACTATATGAGTGATCTTGTGCATATGATTTAATTTCCTTGGGTCTTATTTTCCTGATTTATAAAATTATGGGGTTACACTAGATCAGGGATCTTTACCTGAGATTCACAGATTGTAGAGGATCCAAGGCTAGATTCAGAGGATCTGTATCAAATACCTATCCAAGTTATGTGAAACATACATTTGTATTTTCACTATTCTCCTACCAAAATTGAACATTTTCCTTAGTTATGGATGTATATAACACACATTGTTCTGAGAAGGGATCTATAGACTTCACTAGATAGCAAATAGGTAGACATGTCAATGCATGACACAGAAAAAAGGTTAAGAACTCCTGGACTAGGGATGGTTAGGTGGCACAGTTAATAGAGCACTGGCCCTGGAGTCAGGAGGAACTGAGTTCAAATTAGGCCTCAGACACTTAACATTTATTAATCATATGACCTTGATCAAGTCACTTAACCCCAATTGCCCTTCCTTTCCCTCTCCAAAAAGCAAGAAAAATAAGAACTCCTGGACTAGATGGTGTCAGAGTCTCCTTTGAACTCTAGATATACAAATCAATAATCTCAAAAAATGTGAAGAGAGAACTAATCAACACCATATTTGAATGTTCTGACCAGTTGTAATGGAAATGTAAATTTAAAGATCTTCCCTGCCTCTAAGTTAAGTGCACCTGGAGCCTGTGGTGGGAGGCTTGTTTTTCAGGAAAGCCCACACCTTGATACTTTGTGATTTGGCAGTGGGTCAAGAAGGTTGTTACATTCTTTGAGCCAGGAGAAGGCTATACAAACCCTGATGGGAGGCTTTGCTTTGGGGCTCACTTTGAAAAGCGTTGTGTGATTTGACCAGATAAGACTCTGGGCAGCTGTTGAGAGCCCCTCGGCTTTGAAAACCCAGATGTTAATACTTCCCTCTTTGGTAACTGTGATTTTGGTATTGATAATGGTTGGACAGTTTGGAAGCCTGTTTGATCTGTCTGTACACTCTGAACTTCGGGGTGCTGACCTTTTCCCCCTGAACTAGGTAATATATGTTTGATTGATTAAAGTGAGCTTGTTAACCGATTTTGAATTGTTTTCCTTCTGAAAAGCAGATCTAAGAACCTGTGTTGGCAGCCACCCTGGGGATGTTGGGGAGCTTGCTGCTACACCAGTAGTTTTCCTATTGGACATAGAGATATTGGGTACTATTTCTACAGGTGTGAACTCTAGAAGGGAGAAGGAATGAGAAAAATACAATTGTCTTTTTAAAAACTCATTTCTTCTGATTCACCACTTTTGAACTCTGGCAATTTAGGTCTAAGTCACTATGGTATCATGTAGACCTTCTGTACCACCAAATTCCATTCATTTTTTTTTTTGGAGTGCAGTTGGGGGTAAGTGACTTACCCAAGGTCACAGAGCTAGTTTTTGTGTTAAGTGTCTGAGGCCAGATTTGAACTCAGGTTCTCCTGACTCCAGGGCCAGTGCTCTATTCACTGCACTACCTAGCTCCCCCTCATTCACTTTTCTATTAGAAAACTCAGATCTATATTGGATGGTCTGACTTTTCGTCATCTAGTTGCCATAGTTTCTTATAATTTTAAAATATCCCCCTAATTCCAGACCCATTACAAGAAATATCATCAAGCTTATTTTTGCCCTATCCCTCTTCTGGTAACACACTAAGCACTTCAAGGATTGTAAGGACATTTATTTTTTTAATGTTATAAGGAAATGTATATTGCAGATATAGATGGATTTACAGTTACTTATGAAAGGATTATTCATAGTTTTATCATTTAAAAAATGCTTAGTGTATACTGGATGGTACAGTAGATAGAGTTTTGGACTTGCACTCAGGAAAACCAGAATTCATATCCTGCCTTGGGCACTTAAGCGCTGTTACCCTGGGCAAATCACTTAATGACCAGTACTATCCTCTATACCAATCTGCAAATCTATGAGGCTTCATAGGGGAGATAAAATAACTGTATGAACATATTTCCTATTCTTTAGAATACTTTTGAAATACATCCTCACTCAAACATTATTTTCCTCCTTAATACTAGAATCTAATCCAGCCCATCCCTGCACAAAAGGCAAAATCTTTGTTGGTCATTCTTATACTGGGTAGATAATAGTCTTCAAAAGAGAACATTTTGAATACCAAGAATTAAGAGGGGTCTCTGAGGAACTTGATTATGCCTTGGAAGAATTTTGAAACATTTACTTCCTATTTTTACTTACCTATATTTAAGATCATGCCATAAAGTCTAACAGAAGTGGAAAGTTGTCCTATCATATTATTATTGAATTTTATCAGAAAAAAATCTTATTATATTCATTCTTTGCTTTAAGAAGTAGTTCAGAGCTATAATTAAAACCTAATTTTTGTTAAATATATGAAAAATAAACTTATATTCATAAATTTTAGATATGTATGTATATACAAGTAAATGACATGAATGCAATGGAATAGTATTACATCACGAATAACAATGAATATAAAGGTTGCAGACAAATTTGGAAAAATTATACAAATCGATATAAAACTAAGGAAACCATTTACATGATGATCACAATAGCATAACAGTTAACAATATAGAAAGACTTCAGAATTTCCATTAATTCATTGACCACTTTAGACTTCTAAAGACTGAAGTTGGGACATTTTTCCCTGCCTCTCAGAAGAAAGTTAATGAATATTGACATGCAATGATCAGAGTACAATTTAACATAAAGTTCAAAGTAAAGAAATAGCCTGAGATAATGACCAAACAATAACAACAACAAAGAATTTAACTGTGCAAAGGTACTATGGTGGCATGGAAGACCAAGATATAAACTTAGAAGACTACAAAAACCGGTACAAGCAATCCCTACCCCAAGAAAAATATTAATTGGGCTCATGACCAACAAGAATTCCTGGAAGGGTTAAAGAAAGAGATAAAAGTAGTAGAGGAAAAATTGAGAAAAGAGAAATAACAGCTTGGTAAAAAGAGTCACAAAAATACCAAAGAAAATATCATCACCATCACCACCACCACCAACAACAGCAACAGAATTTTCCTAATGGTAAAAGAGGCACAAAAAATGAATAAATAAAATAACTCCTTTGGAGGAGGATTCTGGGAAGATGGTGGAGTATGTCAGAAAATTCTCAGCTCTTCAGATTTCCCTCACAAATGAGATAAAATAGTGCCTCAAGGTGAACATAGAGTGGTTAAAAATGAACACGGTTTGGTGTAGAACAGTGGACCTTCTGGGAAAACAGAGAGAAAATCTGAAGAAAAATCCACAGATGAGGTTTGGTCTCCATGAAGAATAAACACTTTCAGGCCGTTTCATTTAAAGAAGTGGTAAGCTCTGGTGTTAGCTGGATTGGGAGGTAGCATAGGTCTCCACCATAGAAATTTTACCCACAGAATGGTAAAGGGAGTTGAGCATCTGACTCAAGGGAAGATCGAGAGAACCTCTGCTGACAAAGAACACTAGACCTAACTCTACTGTGGAGACCCTGGCCTAGGTGAGAAGGAACAAGCACGTAGCCTGTGAGTACAGAAGCAGTGTGGCCGGGATATCTTTGGCTGTGGGCACTTATAGGAGACTGGAGGTCTTGGTTTTGCTTCCAGGCCTGGGGTTGGGGAGAACTGAAGGAAGATCTAAGGCTATAGGTACCAAACCCCATTCCCCTGACTAGAGGTGATTAAAATAAATAAATAAACTAATTAATTAATTAGCTGCTACAAATGAAAAAAAATGAGCAGAAAAAGGGAAGAGAATCCAACCATAGAGAGTTACTATGGAAATAGAGAAGATTGAGGTTTGTCTTCAGAGGAGGATACTTAAGTAAACATCTTCTACCCCAAAATGTAACATCAAATAGTTACCTGCACAAAAATAATTCATAGAAAAACTGAAAAATAATTTTTAAAAGCAAATAAGAAGATTACAAAAGAAAGTCAACCAATTAGAAAAGGAGATTCAAAATCTTAAGGAAGAAAATTACTTTTGAAAATAAGAATATGGCAAGGGGAAACCAGTAGAATTAAGAGATCAAGGGGGAAAATATCTACCTGAAATCTATGACCAAAAAGAAAGGATTTTGATAGAATAATACAAGAAATAATTAAAAGTAAATCATCTTGAAACATTTGAACAAGAGGGGAAATCAGAAATAGAAAAAAATTCCACCAATAGGAACTGGAATTTCAGCCAAAAATATCACACCCAGCAAAGCTAAACATAATACTGAATGGAAAAAAAATGACTACTTGATGAATTGTCAGACTTAGTATTTCCTTAAAAATGACAATAACAACAACAACATCTGAACTTAATAGAGGATTTGACATACAAGAGTCCAGAAAAATTTAAGGTACATATTAAAGATTAATTATAAAGAACTCGATAAGGACAGATTATTTACCTTTTTAATGAAGAAATTTAAAACCTATATCTAAAATTATTGGTAGCATTTGGATAGTTCATAAGAAATATTGGTGTAGACATGAGTATGATATGATTTTAAAAAGTATAATTATTTAGGAACTGAAAAAAGGAATAAAAATCTTATACAAATTAGGTGCAAGAGGAAGAAATGACACAGAGGAACTAGATGGGGGGAGATGGTACTTCTGGAATCCTACTTTCATCAGAAATGTGTTCAAGTTTAAACAATACATATATATCTAGAAGAGGATAAAAGTTCTAAATTCAGAAAGAAAGAAAAAAAGACTTGGGATAGGAAAGGAGAGAGGATAAGGGAGGGATCTTTAGAGAAGAGGGTGAGGGAATAGATTAAAAGGGGTACAGAAAGGTGTTTAGATTAATGAGAATAAGAGTATAAGGGAGGGATCTTTGGGGTGGGAAGGTTAGGTTAAGTAATAGGCGGTAAGGTAGTGGGGAGAAGTAAAGCAGAGGAGTCATGAGGGATAGGAAATAAGAGATGCATACAAACACAAAATAAAGAATTAGAGTTTTATAGGAGGAAAATTAAGGCAAAAATAGATTTAATCAAATAACAAAAATAGGGAAATGATACTATGTGTCAGCCATATTCATCAACGTTGCTTTGGACTATCTAAAACAACTAGATGGTATAAGATTGAAATAGGTATAAGATGGTGTAGGAAATGAAGGGTTTGTGGACTTTGAAAAATATAGAAAGACTTAGACTTTTGAAGGAAGAGTTTACCCTCGTTCAGAGAAGCAAGGGATAAATATGTATAGTATGGTCTTATGAAAGTGTATATGAATGTATATGTCCATATATGAGTATAAATGTAGATATCTAAGTACAGGTATGTGTAAGTATATGTATGCATATGTAAATCTATGTGTGTATATATGTATATATGTCTTTGTGTGTATATATATATATACATATATTTGTACGTGCATATGTAGGTTTGCATGTGTGTAGATAGATAGAAATGGATGGATAGATAGAAAGATGGATAGATAGATGGATAGATAGATATAGAGAAAGGTATATCCCATTTATTTATAGTCTTCTGGGAAGAGGGAGGGAGGGCTAAAAAAAAAAGGAAAAAGTACACAGCAGAGAACAAAAGAAAACTTACAAAGAAACGAAGAAAATATGGACAACTCTCAACAGAAATGGTAGTATTTATTATATAGATTTTCTTGAAATGTGAAATTTATTGTGTATGTTGAATCATCATTTATATTTTGCTGTGCACATAGCATTTTTTCTTTTCTTATTTTGTATTATTTTAGTTTTAGTATTTAAATTTATTTCTTTTTTCCCTTCCTTACTCCATATTTAAGTTTTTTTTTAAAGAATCCCTTTAAATGTAGAATAGATAAATGGAAAGGGAGATTAAAAAATTCACTGAAGAAAAGAATTCCAGGGGCGGAGCCAAGATGGCGGAGTAGAAACAGCATTTCCAATGTGCTCTGCCCCACACATATTTCAAACAATGTGAAAGGGAGCTCTGAACAACTTCTGGAGCCACAGCACCCACAAAACTACACAGAGAAGCTAACCTTCTGTTGAAGACAGCCCAGCAGCCCTGAAGGGAGCGGCCAGCGAAGCACTCTGAGAGCAGGCAGCACAGCATGCTGGGAACCAACAGCTCAGCCTGCAGAGCCGAGCCGAGCTCAGGTCCTCGGTTTTAGCCCCAGGGAGGCCAGGCCTTCAGCCGGCTGGTGGAACCCCAGAACACCAGCAATTGTGGCGATTCCAGAATTATCAGCACAGATATGCCTAGGACAAAGTGAGAGGTTAGTGCCCTATGGACTTTGGGACCAGTATTTGGGGAACACGTGGCTTCCTCCCCTGGGGGCAAAAAGCTGCTGAAGAAACAGCTGCACAGAAGCCATTTTGCAGCGTCAGTAGTGGCTCTAGCTCCTGGTCTACAAACTGTAGGAAGATACAGCAATCAGTTTGGGGGTTAATCGCTCTTGCTTTAAACTGCCTGCATCTGGATTGTGGTCTGGGGGAGAAGTTTAGGGTGGGTATCCAACTTGCCAGAGTGGGTGGAGGCTTTACAGAGGCCACCCAACTGGCAGAAGTTGTGAAGACCCCACGTTTGGGCAGAAGCTCCCCTGTCTGGTGGCAGTCCTACTGTGGCAACAAGCCCCAAAATCAAGTAATTAAGTGGCAACATGCCTAGGGAAATTAAACAAAATAAACAGAAAAGTTCAACACTGGACTCCTATTTTAGGGGCAAAGAGGCTCAAAGCATAGAGGAGGACTGTGAGGTTAGAACTCCTGCACCAAAAGCCCCAAATGAAAAGACAAGCTGGCTACAGGCCACAGAGGACCTTAAGAAGCAGATAAGCGAAGTGGGGGAAAATTTGGGAAGAGAAATGAAAAAGATGCAGGAAAAGTATGAAATGACAGTCTGACTGAGGAAAATAACACCTTAAAAAATAGACTAACTCAAATGGCAAAAGAGGCTCAGAAAGGCAATGAGGAGAAGAATGCCTTAAAAAGTAGAATTTGCCAGATGGAAAAAGAATCTCAAAAGCTCACTGAGGAGATTCATTCCTTCAGAGTTAGACTGGAGCAAATGGAAACTAGTGAAATCAAGATACTATTAAACAGATCCAAACAAATGAAAGAATAGAAGGCAATGTGAAATATCTCATGGGAAAAACCACTGACCTGGAAAATAGATCCAGGAGAGACAATTTAAAAATTATTGGACTACCTGAAAGCCATGATAAAAGAAAGAACCTAGAAATCACCCTTCAAGAAATTCTCAAGGAAAACTGCCCTGATGTTTTAGACCCAGAGGGCAAAATAGAGGTTGAAAGAATCCACTGATCACCTCCTGAAAAAGATCCCAAAAAGAAAACTCCCAGGAATATTATAGCCAGGTTCCAGAATCCCCAGATCAAGGAGAAAATACTACAAGCCGCCAGGAAGAAACAATTTCAATATTGTGGAAACACAATCAGAATAGCCCAGGACCTGGCAGCTTCTACACTGAGGGATCGAAGGGCATGGAATATGATATTCCAGAGGGCAAAAGAGCTGGGAATGAACCCAAGGGTCACCTACCCAGCAAAACTGAGTATCTTGTTTCAGGGGAAAATATGGTCATTCAGTGGAATAGAGGACTTTCAAGCATTCTTGATGAAAAAACCAGAGTTGAATAGAAAATATGACATTCAGACACAAGAAGCAAGAGATGCTTGAGAAGGCAATCAAGGAAAAGAAATCAAAATGAACTTATCAAAGTTGGACTATTTACAGTCCTACATGGAAAAACAATAACTGTGTTTGATAAAACCTTTCTCATTATTAAAATAATTGAAGAAGGGTGCATGGCATATGTTTACAGGTATACATGGATAGAGGGCACAGGTTGAATTTGATGGGAAGGGATGTTTTTTTTTTTGGAGGGCAATTGGGGTTGGGTGACTTGCCCAGGTTCACGTGGCTGGGTTTTTGTTTGTGTGTTGGGTGTCTGGGGCCAGATCCGAGCTTGGGTCCTTCTGGCTCCTGGGCTGGGTCTCTGCTCGCTTCGCCACCTAGCCGCCCCAGGGAAGGGATGACTCTTAAGGGGTGAAGTCAAGAGGTAAGGGAGGAAAGTGACAAGAGGAGATGGAGAGAGACAGGGTAGGGCAAACTATCTCATGTAGAAGAGGCAAGGGGAAGTACTTGCAGGGGAGGGGAAGAACAGGAAGGCAAAAAGGCAAAAGCATATTCTCATTGAAGTTGGCTCAAGGAGAGAATCACATACATACTAAATGGAATATCTTACCCTCACTCACTCTCCTGAGTAGGGGAAAGGGGGATGAGAGGGGGATGATGGAGGGGAGGGCATTCTGGGGAGAGGGGAGGTTAGAAGTACCCACTATCAAAGAGGGACAGGATCAAAGTAGGGAATGGACCAGGTGGGAGGTGAGACAGGTGGGAGGGAAATATAAGCAGTCTTTTACAATATATCTACTATGGTAATGTTTTGCATAGATATACATGTACAACACATACTGAATTGCTTCTCTTCTCAGAGGGAGTGGGTGACAGGGGAGAAAGGGAATGGATATGAAAATCGAAGTTTTAAAAATTAAATGTTTCATAAGATGTCCAGGCAGTGGGGCTCATAGATTCACCTTTCCCTAATGGCAAAGTCGAAGGGGGTATGGGAGAAGATATGGGAGAGAGCAGATTGGATGAGGGGATATCTGGTGGGACTGCTATTCTGGGGTGGTGGGTAGGGAAAAAATGAGGGAAAAATGTAACTCATAATCTGGTGGAAATGAATGATGTAAACCAGAAGTTAATAAAGCATTTGTTTAATAAAAAAAATAAAAATAAAAAAAAGAATTCCAGAATTGGGCAAATGGGAAAAAAAAGAGAGAGAAATGCTCACTGAAGAAAATTGTTCCTTAAGAGCTAAAATTTGGTAAGTGGATGCTAACAACTCCAGGAGATTTCAAAAAACAAAACAAAACAAAACAACACAAAGAATGAAAAAGAAGGAAAAAAATAAGAATATTTGAAAAACAAGTGACCTCGAAAATAGATCTAGGAAAGACAATTTAAGATATAATTGAGGGGGAGGAGCCAAGATGGCGGAAAGGAAGCAGTAACCTCACTGAGCTCCTCGGTCACTAAGGCTCAAAGGGTGAATCTGAGTGGAATCCTGAGTGACAGAGCCCACTGGAAGACGAAGTGTGGCAGAGTCCAGCCCAGGAGATTACCCATAGTGTCCGGCCTGGTCCAGTGCAGAGCATGAGGTGTCTGCACAGCCCAGACCTAAGAGCAGACAAGCAGACTACACCAGAGTGAGCAAAAGCCCCAGGCTGCAGACTTACCGAGGACGAATCACAGTCATCACAGTCATCTCTCGGACGGGTAGGATCATTGGAGCCAGGTAGGAGAGTTGGGCCCTCAGTGGAAAGAGCGGTTTCTCTAGCTGCATTTGGCCCCCAGCCTGGAAGTTTAGAAACTGCCTGCCTGTATAATACAGGGGCTGGAATGGCAAAGTAAATTCTAGCTGCTCAGATCCTCCCATCCCTCCTTCATGAAGCAGAAAACCCAAAGATAAGTCTCCCACCCAGATTGAAATCCCAAGTTAATGGAAATAGCCTCAGGCTTGAGAATCTCCAAGAGCGGGTGTAACTGAGACAGCCAGGAATCTGAAGGGAAGAGAGGGAGGGGACCCAACAAGCCCCACCTCACCTCACCAACAAAAGCCTACTTATAGCCCAGGGGTATAGAGGCAGAAATCTGAAGTGGTCAGACTCATCCCCACCTACACATCTACATTGCTCACTGACTTCCCTGACTTAGCCATAAACTAGCCACCCAGAGGTATTCAAAGTCAAGGATCAGGCCCCAAACTCATAGCCTGAGAAACTAAGAAACAGAAAGTCACAATGGGAAGGAAGGAAGCTGAAAAGGAGAAGGGGAGGCAAGAAAGTCTATTCAAGCATACTATGCAGGGCAAGAACAACAAAATACACAGGACAATATAGACTCTCTACCAACACCTGAGACCACAGAAGGAAACATGACCTGGTCTCAAGCCCAAATAGCATTCCTGGAGGAGCTTAAGAAAAATTTTAAAGACCAAATCAGGGAGGCAGTGACCAACTTGGAAAAAGAAAATACCTCCCTAAAAAATGAACTTCAAAAAATAACTGAAGACCGTAATTTGATAAAAATTAGAAACAATCAAATTGAAGCTCAGAACTCTATGATGCAGCAAGAGTCAATCAAACAAAACAAGACGATCGAAAAATTGCAAGAAAATGTAAAATATCTCACTGGAAAAATAACTGACCTAGAGAACAGATCCAAGAGAGACAACCTAAGAATTATTGGTCTACCGGAAAGCCATGAAGAAAAAAGCAGCCTAGACAACATCCTCCAAGAGATTGTCAAAGAAAACTGTCCTGAGGTCCTGAAATCAGAAGATAAAATAACTATCGACAGAATTCACCTGACTCCTCCTGAGAGAGATCCCAAACTGAAAACTCCAAGAAATATAGTAGCCAAATTCCAGAATTACAATATTAAAGAAAAAATTCTACAAGCAGCCAAAAAGAAACAATTCAAATATCGAGGAACTACAGTTAGGATCACACAGGACCTAGCAGCTTCTACATTAAAAGAGTGGAGGGACTGGAATTTGATATTTCGTAGGGCAAGAGAGCTAGGACTACAACCAAGGATTAACTGCCCGGCAAAACTCAGCCTAATCTTCCAGGCAAGGAGATGGCTGTTTAATGAAATAAGGGATTTCCAGATGTTCCTGATGAAAAAGCCAGAGCTCAGTGGAAAATTTGATCTCCAATTACAAGACTCAAGAAAGACATAAAAAGGTAAACAAGAGAAACACAGACTCACGCATGCATAAGTGCACACACCCACACCCACAAACACACACTCATTACTTGGGATGCAACAAGAGCAAAATGTTCACATCCCTATATGTGGAGCTGATAACTGTCAATATTCAAAATCTTTATGATTATCATGACCTTCAAAAGGGTTATACTTAGATAGAGGGTGTGGGTATGAATGCACTCACCTGATGTCTAAAAAAAAAAAAAACTATTAAGGGGAACAAAGAGACTGTAATAGGAAAAAGGAAAGGATTAGATAGGAAAAGGTAAAATATGCCATCTGAAGAGACATTAAAACACACTATAGGAGAGGGGAAAGAAAGAGGGAGAGGAACATCATTTAAACACTATTCTCACTGGTTCTGGTTCAAAGAGGGATCAAGGTAAATCAGTGAAGTTTAAGATTTTAATGTGAATAGACACATAAATTCATTAAATAAAGGAAAAGGAGGGAGGGAGAGGAGCACTGTTTGAAAATTACTCTCATTGGTTTGGAATCAAACGGGGAGTAATTCACTCTGATAAGTATAAAAGCATATTTTGTCCTATAGAAAGCAGAAGGGTAAGGGGGGGGGTGAAAAAGAGGAGACTAAAGGGGGGGATTAGAAGGGAGGGAAACTGTAATAAGGGGATATGGTAGGTTAAGAAGAGGGATCACTGGGTGGGAACACTGAGGGAGGGGGTGGTCAAAAGGGAAAACTTCAAGGAGGGGAAGGGAGAAGGAAGAAACAAAAACATAATCAAGGGAGGGAATAGGATGGAGGGGAAGAGACAGATGGTCATTATTACTGTGAATGTGAATGGGATGAACTCTCCCATAAAACAGAGGCGGATAGCAGAATGGATTAAAAACCATAATCCTACAATATGCTGTCTACAAGAAACACGTTTGAAACAAAGGGATACCCACAGGGTAAGGGTAAAAGGTTGGAGTAAAATTTATTATGCCTCAGCTAAAGTAAAAAAAGCAGGGGTAGCAATACTTATCTCAGACAAAGCAAAAGCAAAAATAGATTTAATTAAAAGAGATAAGGAAGGAAACTATATCCTACTAAAATGCACCATCGAGAATGAAGCAATATCACTACTTAATATATATGCAGCAAGTGGTATAGCTTCTAAATTCCTAGAGGAGAAGTTAAAGGAATTAGAGGAAGAAATAGATAGCAAAACTATACTAGTGGGGGACCTTAATCTTCCCCTCTCTGAACTTGATAAATCTAACCTCAAAATAAACAAGAAAGACGTTAAGGAGGTGAATAGAATCTTAGAGAGACTAGATATGATGGATCTCTGGAGAAAACTGAATGGGGATAAAAAGGAATTTACTTTCTTCTCAGCAGTGCATGGTACATAGTCAAAAAGAGACCATGTACTAGGGCATAAAAACCTCACAATCCAGTGCAGAAAGGCAGAAATGTTAAGCACATCATTCTCAGATCATGATGCAATAAAAATTATATGCAATAAAGGGCCATGGAAAGATAGACTAAAAACTAATTGGAAATTAAACAATTTAATCCTAAAAAGTTGGTGGGTCAAACAAGAAATTATAGAAACAATCAATAATTTCATTCAAGAGAATGATAATAATGAAACAACATACCAAAATTTGTGGGATGCACTAAAGGCAGTTCTCAGGGGAAGTTTTATATTCCTGAGTGCATACTTAATTAAAGCAGAGAGAAGGGAGGTCAATGAATTGGACATCCAATTGAAAAAGCTAGAAAAAGAACAAATTGAAAATCCCCAATTTAGTACTAAATTAGAAATATTGAAAACCAAAGGTGAGATCAATAAAATTGAAATTAATAAAACCATTGAATTAATAAATAAAACTAAGAGCTGGTTTTATGAAAAAATCAACAAAATTGATAGACCCTTAGTCAATATGATAAAAAAAGAAAGAAGAAAACCAAATCATGAGTATCAAAAATAAAAAGGTGAATCTACCTCCAATGAAGAGGAAATCAAGAAAATAATGAGGAATTATTTTTCCCAATTGTATGCACATAAATGTGACAATCTTAGTGAAATGGATGAATATTTACAAAATCACAAGTTGCCCAGATTAACTGAAGAGGAAGTGAATTACCTAAATAACCCCATCTCAGAAAAAGAAATCAAACAAGCCATCAAAGAACTCTCTAGGAAAAATCCTCCAGGGCCAAATGGGTTTACTAGTGAATTCTATTAAACATTTAAAGAACAATTGATTCCAATACTCTACAAACCATTTGAGAAAATTAGTGAAGAAGAAGTCCTACCAAACTCTTTCTATGACGAAAATATGGTACTGATTCCTAACTCAGGAAGAGATAAAACAGAGAAAGAAAATTATAGACCAATTTCCCTCATGAATTTAGATGCAAAAATTCTAAATAAAATATTAGCCAAAAGACTCCAACAACGTATCACAAAAATAATACACTCTGATCAGGTAGGATTCATTCCAGGAATGCAAGGATGGTTTAATATTAGGAAAACCATCAGTATAATTGAGCACATCAACAATAAAAGTAGCAGAAACCACATGATCATCTCAATAGATGCAGAAATGGCTTTTGACAAAGTACAACACCCATTCCTATTAAAAACACTAGAAAGTATAGGAAAAAATGGAGCCTTCCTCAAAGTAGTTGATAGCATCTATTAAAAACCATCAGCAAGTATATGCAATGGGGATAAACTAGAAGCCTTTCCAATAAGATCAGGAGTGAAACAAGGGTGTCCACTATCACCCCTCTTATTC